>ONZH01025178.1:55000-130014 GCA_900303285.1 Rhinella marina
TATAAGACACACACCCCTCCCCCCAAAGTAGGGAGAAAATGTCAGTCTATCTTATTGGGCAAATACTATCGAGCACTTCCATTATGGAAGCACTCATTAGTACAAGAGGACCAGGAAGCAGTAAATGCAGCGCTACCCGGGCTCCGTACTCTTTCTGGTCTTCTCCTGTAGGCTCCTCGCGCTGTGCGATGTCGGGTCACAGCACAGCATGGCAGGAAAAACATTGGACATTAGGAGCGGCAGTGAAGTCCGGAGCAGGAGAGGAAAAGTTTATTTCTTCTGTCCGCTCTGCGTATGGAGGTCTAAACTGAGGTCTAGATGGGGGGGGGGGGTTGGGGGGGGGGGGTTGAGAAATCTGATCTGAAGTCTGAATGGGTGGGGTCTGACCTGAGGTTTGATTTGGGGTCTTATTAACATTGGGGGCTGACTGGTGGTCTGATCTGGGATCTAATGAAACATTTTTTTCTTATTTTCCTTCTCTAAAACCTAGGTGCGTCTTATACGAAGAAAAATATAGTACATTGATTCCTATACGCCTGACTGTTTAGTATGCTTTGTTCCATCACAGCAGTAAAATGGTGGAAATGATGATCCAGACCTTACAACAAGATTAACATAGTAACATAGTTTATAAGGCCGAAAAAAGACATCTGTCCATCCAGTTCGGCCTGTTTTCCTACAAGTTTGCTGTCTTAAAGGGGTTTTCTCACCTCAGATGTTGATGGCATATCGCTAGGATACACCTTCACTTTGGGGGGGCTGTTCTGAAGATAGGTGCAGGTCCTAAAGGTGGAACCTGCAAATATCTGGCTGCAATGGCATATCCTAGTGGTATGCTATCAAAACCTGAGATGAGACAACCCCTTTAAGGCTGTATTAGGCTGATTATCATAAACAAGTGTTCACATGAAAGCTCATTCCTGATAAATGGCCCATATAATTGTACAGCCGATTAAAGAGGTTGTTCCCGTTTTCACCCATCTAACATGAGCGTCTGCTCCAATACTCTCCTTTGCCCTGTGCTGAATCAGCCTTTTTTTTTTTTTTTTTGAAGATCCAGCAGCATACCGGGCTCTTCATGGGGTAAGCTAGGCAGATGCTTCAGCCCCCTCCATGCCATCAGCACCCCCCCAGTGTTTTCAGTCCTCTGTGCCATCATGTCCTCCACACCCCCAGTGCCATCAGCCCCTCCTTGGCATCATGTTCCCCCCCCCCCCCGTGCCATCATCCCCTCCTTGGCATCATGTTCCCCCCCACCCCCCGTGCCCCCGATATGGAGTCTGCAGGAGAAGGACCACAGCGTCTTCTTACTCCCAACATGCACTGGGACCTGATGTCACACACCACCAGGGAGCGCACGTTGACTATGTCTGCACGCCAGGCACAGGACGGTGCAGCGTGGTGCCGATGGGAGACCGCGGAGCGGTGAGTGATAGGCTTCACTTCACTCGCGCTCTGGGGTCACATGATCAAAACGAATCCTCGATGCAGGAAAACTGCATCACAGATTTTTTTGTGTCGATTACATTAAGTAATCGTTGCAGCCCTAATCAGAGCATGAAATTCTCAGATGCTCATGTCAGAGGGGTGAAAAGAAGGATATGTTCGGATTCAGCTCTATTATTGGCAGCGCATTTCTGTAGATAATCAGTAGAAGTGAATGAGGGAGGAAGGACTGCAGTAGCAATCAATCTATATCTTGCAGCTGAACCCTCTGTTCGGCGAGTTCAACAATAATAAATTGTGTCTGGGGCCTTTTGGGGATATGATATTCGAGGCAGGCTTTGTTTACCTGGACCCTTAAAGGGGTTATCCCATCTTGGACAATGGGGGCATATCGTTAGGATATTATATCGAGAACGAAGCGGGGGATCTCATATCCTAGCGATATGCCCCCATTGTCCAAGATGGGATAACCCCTTTAAGGCCCCCATGCACATTAGTGAATTGTTGGCCCCAACACTCTGATTTGTATCCCCCCCCCAACATCAAGATCAATGAATACTTTCTCCTGAATACTTTTTTCCAAGGAGATAAGACACTGCCGGAGGTGTCCGGCAGCAGCTTTCCCCAAGAATACACTTAAAGAGGACCTTTCACCACTCCTGACATGCCTGTTTTAATAGCTTCATGCATTCCCCATGTAATAACAATTCTGGAACATCTATTCTTATGTCTGTATGTTGTGCCATTCCTTTATTTGCTACTAGAAGTTATGAGTGAATTGCTATTTGTCTTCAGTAAAGGAACAGAGGGGAGGTGACCAGTTGGGGGTGTGTACCTGCACAGACTGACTCTAGCCAATCAGTGCTGTCATGTTCAGACTGTGCAGGTACACACCCCCAACTTGTTACCTCCCCTCTGTTCCCTTACTGAAGACAAATAGCAATTCATTCATAACTTCTAGTGCAAATAATAAAGGAATGGCACAACATATAGACATAAGAATAGATGCTCCAGAATTGTTATTACATGGGGAATGCATGAAGCTATTAAAACAGGCATGTCAGGATTGGTGAAAGGTCCTCTTTAAGTATATGAAGGAGTTGTTAGGGAGTTGGGACAAAGCTGTGGGCCGACAGCTATTGAATGTGTTGTGTAAGCCTAGCTTGTTATAAATGCCTAATAGGATATATGTTCTATTTTTTTATTTTTTTTGCGGGGCCAAGGAACAGATATATGGAGACGGACAGCATATGGTGTGCTGTCTGCATCTTTTGCGGCCCCATGAGCGATCAGCAAAAAATGCGGGTCAGACGCAAACTGAAAATACAGTCATGTGAATGCACCCTTACTCTCACTATTGCTATAGTGGGAGTTCCAGATCTCAAAGCACAAAACTCGTATAGTATAGGATGTTAGATTATAATTGAAGCAAACTAGCTAATTGTAGCTAATGTGAATGTACACTTTATTATGGTGTTAAATGTTCACATGACACTTCAAAGCTTTTCAGTCCATTTTTATAGGGAGCAAGTTTTGGGGATAAAGAACAGCAGAACTTATGGACCATTTAGTGGCAATGATACATTAAAGGGGTTATCCAATACTATAAACTGCACCCCCATATGCCAAGCCACTGACACGGAATATGGTCCCCGCACCACCGCTGCTGCTACACCCCATGCGCGGATGAAAACATCCAGTTGGGGAGGCATTGTTTTCATCTGCGCACGGGGAGAAGCAGCAGCGGCGGTGCTGGGAGCGGGGTAAGTATATTCAATGTGAGCGGCAGTTTATAGTATTGGATAACCCCTTTAATGAGACTTTTCAAAGTATCATGTATGCTATTTAATAAAGCAAATCATTCTAGATTTGTAAATGAGATGTTCGTGTTTATTTAAAGGGAGTGTGTCAACAGTGTTAACACCCCCCCCCCTTCAGAAATTGCTATAGTCTCCAAGTTTAAACATTCCCATGTTGCTAATAGTAGTGTCCACTCAGTGTTCATAAACCAGTGAAGTGTCCCGGTTTCTTGGCTATAAATCCTCCCACCTCTGCCCTCAACTGACACCTTTAGTAGACTCAAGCCTGATGTGAACAGAACTTGAGGGGACCTTTAAAGGGACCCATTCACCATGAAAATGCTAAATATTCCACAGGTAGCCTGTGATGGAGCAGGAGTAGCTGAGCAGATTGATATATAGTTTGGTGGGACAAGATACAGTAATACTTCCACTTCATTAATTTATATTCCTGCTCATTCTGAGCTATGAAGTCAGGGGGCGGTCCTATCAGTGACTGACAGCTATCTCTGTATACACAGTCATAGAAGGAAGGATGTCAATCACTGACAGGACCGCCTCCTTGACTTCATAGCTCAGAATGAGCAGGAATATAAATGAATAAGTAAATTATAATGAATATTTTCCCATAAAACTATATATCAGCTCCTCCTGCTCTATAACATGCTGCCTTCAACTCAGAAATCATGTTCAATGTGTGTATAAATAATGTATACAGTCCTGTGCAAATGTTTTAGGCAGCTGTGGGAATAATGCTGCAATGTAAGAATGGTTTAAAATAGGGATGCCCAACTTGCAGCCCTCCAGATGTTGCAAAACTACAACTCCCAACATGCCTAGGCAGCCTACTGGTATTATGGCATCTGCCTAAAACATTTGCACAGGACTGTATACATTATTTATACACACACACTGATTTACTGAACTTGTCTGTGAAACACAAGGCAAGCCTGTCTTCCAATTACCTGGAGTGGGTGACAAAGTCATAAACTGGGATTTGCACAGTTTTTCCTTCCATGAGCTCTCGGAGAGTCTTCAAAATTAGTTCATTGTCAAAGGCATCTATGGAAGAAATTAATAGTTCTCAGGGCGGTAACAACTAAATAACTGCAAGGCAAATTTATTGATTATATGAAACCAAAACCTGCTATTTGAACAGCTATAGACCCAAAATTGCAACCACGTTGCAGCATGGACTTTAGCATAGAGTAAACCATGTTAAATAATCCAGAACTCATTAATGAACTTGAAAAAAATTTTCTACTATCCCCTGTTGCAGTGTTCTAATAGGGTGGTTGATAATTTATCCATATGCTTTGTTGTACAAGTAATTAAATCATAATTGTGTTATTACAATTCTAGAATTGTGTGAAAGGTTGAGGAGTCTCGGCAAGGAGGGAGAATGAATCAGTTGGTACTTTATAATATATGAATGCTGAGTGACAAATGACAGACAACATGAGCATTGAACTATTTGATTAAAAAAAACACAAAAAAAGCAGATATTTTGCGCAGAGACTCATTTGGCAGGAAGCCCTGTTTGGGCCTCTATTTGAGGTTTACAGACAACTCAACAGACAGGTTTTCAGCCCATCTTGATGGAACTAGGACCAAATGGACATAACCACTATTAAGGATTAAGCGTGATCAAATGGTGGCTCAAAGAATGAAGACTGGCAAAATAAACACCTGAATTTCAGATGTCTATTGCGCTTTAGAATCCGTACTCCACTGTGTATGGGAACATGGATTCCCCTGCGACCACACTGAGCGCTGTACAGGCTGGAACGTCGCTGCTCTTCTAAATCGGGCATAGAGGGCTATGTCAGGCTACGGAGCTCTTGCCCTGCGTTCGCTGCAGTCAGCTCTGCTAATAGTATGTATACCACATCGATACAGGCTATTAGCGGAGCAGGCCATACTTTAGAAGAGCGCTGCTGGTAGAGCGCTCAGTGTGGCCGCAGGGGAAGCCTGTACTCCAGTACACTGCAGTGTATGGATTGTAAAGCACAAAGGGCACCTAATCTTCAGATGCCTATTTTGCTAGAAAAAGTAAACACAAGAAAAAATATATTACAAATATGGTTTTTATCACATGTACTTCAGATTTTAATAAAGTACAGGCTTAGGCACACTAACAGGTAATTTGCGGCCCTTCAAATGAATAAGCCATCATTAGCTGCACATTTATAGCCCAACTGTCACCAAGTCAGAAAATGAAGACAGGGGCATTGAATATGTTGTACCTGGGTGATCAAAGTTGAATTGGCCTTTGAGAGCTTTGCTCTTCTGCTCTGGAGTCAAAATGCGATAAAAGCTGTCCTGACTTATCATAACCACCTGCTTCTGATGATGATCCACCTCATTCTGCCCCAGGAGCTGCACGATCTTGGAACATACAGATGACTGTACAGGAATAAGAAAGCAGATTTACAGAATAGGCATATTACACAGTGCATTCTGTCTTCATTTCACACAGAGGACACCTACACAAACATGCCAAGAATATGCGAGTCATGTCATTACTTCATCATTCCTTCAGTCCTTTCTGGCACGTTAGGGCTCATGCACACAAACTTATTTCCTTTCAGTGTGTATTCCGTGGCCGCATGTCCGCTCCGCAAAAACAAAGATAACATTGTTCTATTAGGGGCCGGTCGTTCCGCAAAGTGTGGAATACACATGGTCGGTATCCACAAATAAGGCAACGGTCGTGTGCATGAGCCCTTAGCAAGATTTTTATATGTCCATTCTACCAGTGGTGACCAAGTGGGCTACATTAAAAAAACAAACCAAAAAAAAAAACAAAAAAACACAACAACGTTATTGCTGATGTACCAGCATTCCAGCATTAAAGGCTATAGACACCTTTGTGCACTAAAAACCAATAACCCAATATCTTACCGTAATGCAGCACATAATAAAATTGCACTTGTTAGTCTACTGCTATCAGCTTTGCTTCACATGCACTCAGAAATGATCTGATATGATTTTTGATGCCTGCTGTCATCTCCTGTCAGGCTCTGTGGGCGTTCCTGTTGATTTCATATGCACCAGCACAAGCTCTGCTGCACCGCCCCCACATCCTGAACACACAGTATAAGCAAGCTTGCAAGTAACTTGGTAGTGAGATTTCATTCCAATCCACAACATGGTGAGTCTTATAGTATGCTACAGCCTGGAATCAGCAGATCTACTTCTCACTTTCCCTTCTGTAGAAAGTCCATTATTTGTAGACACAATAGATATTTCTGCTGATAATGTTAGTGCAGATATCTACAGTCAGAACCATGGTGTTATAAGCAGGATATATACATATCATTACATGCACTCTCTTATGAATACAGTATTGTGTGCAGTCTCTTCTGAATACAGTATTGTGCAGTCCGCACAGTGAACTGTCACTTTCCCCACACAGATTAGTACAGTGTGATGACACACGAGGCTATTTACACATAGAAGTACACAGTGTGGAAGATTTATCAAAGCTAGTGCAAAGGAAAAAAGGCTTAGTTGCCCATAGCAACCGATCAGATTCCTCCTTTCATTTTCCAATGAAGCTGTGAAAAATGAAAGGTGGAATCTGATTAGATGCTAAGGGCAATTAAACCAGTTCTACTTAACACCAGTTATATATATATATAAATGACTTTGTGGTCGCAAAGTTTTCAGCTCATTCACAGAGTCTTTTTTCATGCTATGAGCTAAAACGTTGCGACTTGTGTTTCAAGTTCGGCTTACAAGGTTTAGGTTATCTAAGAATTCTGTAATGGATTCTGCTACCACAGACCAAAAGGGTCTATTCACATGTCCACAACTGTTTTGTGGTCCGCAAATTGCAGAACGGAAGTGCGGATGTATCTTAGTAACATAGTTTATAAGGCCGAAAAAAAAACAAAAACATCTGTCCACCCAGTTCGGCCTGTTTGAATGGACCCTTAGTTATGGTCCGTGGTAGCAGAATCCATAACGGAATTCTTATATAATCCAAAGCTGAACCTTGTACGCCAACATGAAACAAATATATATATTTTTATATATTACTCTCTTTGTTGTCGCATTACTGAGAAATATGATGTTTAACATATGCAAATGAGCCCCTCGAAACAACGGGGGCTATATTGTTAGTTACACCTAGAGGCTCTGCTCTCTTTGCAAATGCCATTTCACTGCAGAGAGTAGCTCCTCTGTAGCACTGATGTCCTCTCCAGCCCTCTGCCGGTGCCAGGACGGGCTGCTCATTTGGATGTCAGGTGAGGGTGACTGTTTATATTAAAACATCATTTTTCTCAGCAATGCGGGCATAAATGAACTCGGGACCAACACAGATGCCTTCAGCTGCCAAGCACACATGCAACAAGTCAGTTTCATAGGTACAAAATTGCTGACCGATGCCCTTTAATATTGTAACTCAAGGGACTACTATAACTAGTTTAAGGAGAATACATCTGTAGGGGATTTTGGTACTAATACATAAATGGTCTAAAATTCACCAGCATTTTCATAAATATGCAAAAGGGATCAGGAATGAATTTGCTCCTTTTAGGAGCACATTAAAGGGAGTATCCAAGAGTAAGGCAGACCTCCCAGAGTGACCGACCCTTGATTGTAATCATACTTACCTGGTCCACGCTGCTGGCTCCCAGGCCAGCTCTTCTTTACTCTGCCACGTGGAAATCAATATCAGTCAACAGAAGGGAATGTGACTGCTGTAGCGTCCAGTGACCAGGTGTCATAACACAAGGTGAGCAGGTCACCACTGCAGCCTGTGATTGGCCGCAGCGGTTACATGCCCCTTGTTGACGGACATTGATTTCAGCACAGCAGGGAGAGGAAGAGCCAGCCCAGGAGCTACAGACAATGAACTCTGCAGCGGGGACCAGGCAAGTATGATCTCCACTGCTGTAGGCCACTCTGGGGGGTCTGTCTTACTCTTGGATAACCCCTTTAACAATATATATATATATATATATATAATATATATATATATATATTATATATCATACTACCTGGTCCACGCTTCCTATATATATATATACACACACAACTCACCGGCCACTTTATTTAGGCTACACCTGTCCAACTGGCTGCGTAACACTAATTTCTAATCAGCCAATCACGATGGGCGGCAACTCAGTGCATTTAGGCATGTAGACATGGTCAAGACAATCATCCTGCAGTTCAAACCGAGCATCCAGTATGGGGAAGGAAAGGCCGATTGGAGTGGCCTTGAACGTTGGCATGCGTTTGTTGTGCCAGTAAGGGCCTGGTCTGAGTATTTCAGAAACTGCTTGATCTACTGGGATTTTCACGCACAACCATCTCTAGGGTTTACAGAGAATGGTCCGAAAAAGAAAAAACATCCAGTGAGCGGCAGTTCTGTGGGCGGAAATGCCTTGTTGATGCCAGAGGTCAGAGGAGAATGGGCAGACTGGTTCGAGCTGATAGAAAGGCAACAGTGACTCAAATTGCCACCCGTTACAACCAAGGTAGGCAGAAGAGCATCTCTGAACGCACAGTACGTCGAACTTTGAGGCAGATGGGCTACAGCAGCAGAAGACCACACCGGGTGCCACTCCTTTCAGCTAAGAACAGGAAACTGAGGCTACAATTTGCACAAGCTCATCGAAATTGGACAGTAGAAGATTGGAAAAACGTTGCCTGGTCTGATGAGTCTCGATTTCTGCTGCGACATTCGGATGGTAGGGTCAGAATTTGGCGTCAACAACATGAAAGCATGGATCCATCCTGCCTTGTATCAACGGTTCAAGCTGGTGGTGGTGGTGTCATGGTGTGGGGAATATTTTCTTGGCACTCTTGGGCCCCTTGGTACCAATTGAGCATCGTTGCAACGCCACAGCCTACCTGAGTATTGTTGCTGACCATGTCCATCCCTTTATGACCACAATGTACCCAACATCTGATGGCTACTTTCAGCAGGATAATGCGCCATGTCATAAAGCTGGAATCATCTCAGACTGGTTTCTTGAACATGACAATGAGTTCACTGTACTCAAATGGCCTCCACAGTCACCAGATCTCAATCCAATAGAGCATCTTTGGGATGTGGTGGAACGGGAGATTCGCATCATGGATGTGCAGCCGACAAATCTGCGGCAACTGTGTGATGCCATCATGTCAATATGGACCAAAATCTCTGAGGAATGCTTCCAGCACCTTGTTGAATCTATGCCACGAAGAATTGAGGCAGTTCTGAAGGCAAAAGGGGGGGGACCAACCCGTTACTAGCATGGTGTACCCAATAAAGTGGCCGGTGAGTGTATATATATTCAACACACATTCCTGGTTAAAAGTCAGTATTTTATTTTAAAAGATATTGCTAGTAGAATTAACCTTTACACGCAGCAAAATGTGGCGTTACTTAACGCCCTAGGACGAGCATTCTAGTCCTACGGTTAATGTGCTGCTGCTGCCCCACTGCCGCAATCTGCAGCAGGGGCCCGGCTGATACTAACAGCTGGGCCTCTGCTGTATCCGCCAGCACTGGTGATTACACCGATGCCGGCGGATTAACTCCTTGTATGCCGCGGTCACGCTGACCGTGGCATACAAGGCAATTGCGGCAGCTTTTTAAAGCCATCGGGTCCCCGTGAGGCGGTGGGGGGCCCGATGGTTGAGATGGAAGCCCCGATGCCTTGCCCAGAGGCATCGGGACTCCCATCTACGGAAGCCCAGGAGACCCAGCCACAGCGCTGGGTCTCCTAGGCAACGGTCAGCGTCTCACAGTGCGAGACGCTGACAGTTGAATGCAGCACAATACAGATGTATTGTGCTGCATTCAATCAGGGATCAGACCCTGAAATGTTAAAGTCCCTTACTGGGACATAAGTGAAATGTTAAAAAAAAAAAAGTTAAATAAAAAGTGTTTTAACAAAAAAAATAAAAAAAATATTAATAAAGTTTCAATAAAAAAAAGCCCCTTCCCCATAAAGAAACACATAAAAATAGAAAAAAAAAATACATATTAGGTGTCGCCACGTCCATAAAAACCTGCTTTATTAAAATATCACATGATCCAGCCCGCCCGGTCAACACCGTAAAAAAATAAAAAAGTCTTTTTTTGTCACATTTCATCACAAAAAATGTAATAGCATGCGATCAAAAAAGCGTATGCCCCCAAAAATAGTACCAATCTAACCGTCATCTCATCCCGCAAAAAATGAGCCCCTACCCGAGACAATCGCCCAAAAAATAAAAAACCTACAGCTCTCTGACTATGGAGACACTAAAACATGATTTTTTTTTTGTGCTTCAAATATTGTGTAAAACTTAAAGGGGTTGTCCGGGTTCAGAGAAGAACCCGGACATACCTGCAATTTCACCCAGGCAGCCCGCCTGAAGAGGGCATCGGAGCATCCTATGCTCCGATGCCCTCCTTTGCCCTGCGCTAATTAGCGCAGGGCAAAGGAATTTCGCCGGGTTCCGGTGACGTACCGGTCCCTGCCGGGCAGAGGCTTCCGCCCGGCAGTGAGTCGGTGACGTCATCGGCGCTGATGGACAGGCTTCAGCGCTGCCCTAGCCAGTAAAACGGCTAGGGCAGCGCTAAAGCCGGCCCATTAAGGCCGGTGACGTCACCGAACTCACTGCCGGGCGGAAGTACCCGCCCGGCAGCGAGTATTTACAAAACAAGAGACCTTGCCCTGCGCGATCTAGCGCAGGGCAAGGGGGGGGGCATCGGAGCATGAGATGCTCCGATGTCCTCTTCAGGCAGGCTGCCTGGGTGAAATTGCAGGTATGTCCGGGTTCTTCTCTGAACCCGGACAACCCCTTTAAATAAAAAAAAAAGTATACATATTAGATATTGCCGCATCCGTAACCACCTGCTCTATAAAAATATCACACGATCTAACCTGTCAGATGAATGTTGTAAATAAAAAACAAAAACAATGCCAAAACTGCTAGTTTTTGTTACCTTGCCTCACAAAAAGTGCAATATAGAGCTACCAAAAATCGTATGTACCCTAAAATAGCACTAACAAAACTGCCAACTTATCCCGTAGTTTCCAAAATGGGGTCAGTTTTTTTGAGTTTCCTACTCTAGGGGTGCATCAAATGTGACATGGCAACTTTTTCCAGTGAAATCTGCCCTGGCGTTCCTTTCCTTCTGCGCCCTGCCGTTTGCCTGTACAGCAGTTTACGATGACAAATGGGGAATTTCTGTAAACTACAGAATCAGGGTAATAATTACTGAGTTTTGTTTGGCAGTTAAGCCTTGCTTTATTCTCGGAATAAAATGATTCATATGGAAAATCTGCCAAAAAAGTGAAATTCGGAAATTTTGGCTACATTTTCCTTTAATTCTTGTGGAACACCTAAAGGGTTAATAACGTTTGTAAAATCAGTTTTGAATACCTTGAGGGGTGTAGTTTCTAAAATGGGGTCATTTTGGGGTGGTTTCTATGATGGAAGCCTCACAAAGTGACTTCAAACCTGAACTGGTCCTTAAAAAGTGGGTTTTGGAAATTGTGAAAAATTTCAAGATTTGCTTCTAAATTTCTAAGCCTTCTAACGGCCCAAAAAAATAAAATGTAATTTTCAAAGTGATCCAAACCTGAAGTAGACACATGGGGAATGTAAAGTCATAACTATTTTTGGAGGTATTACTATGGATTTTAAAAGTAGAGAAATTGACATTTGGAAATTTGCAAATTTTTCTACATTTTTGGTAAATTTGGTATTTTTTTTTATAAATAAGAATGAAATATTTTGACTCAAATTTACCACTGCCATGAAGTACAATATGTGACGAGAAAACAATCTCAGAATTGCCTGGATAAGTAAAAGCGTTCTAAAGTTATCACCACATAAGTGAGACATGTCAGATTTGTTAAAAATGGCCTGGTCCTTAAGGTGTTAACTAAGAAAGCAAGAAAAAAAAAAAAGCATTAATTGTTTACAGTGAACAGCAGCAGTGTAGGTCATTGGCATCTTCAGACTCGGGGAACGAGTGAAGTCCCTTAAGCACAGCTGCAGTCTGCAATATTTTCCTCCATATAAAAAGAAAAATTACATTACAATTTCCTGTTTTTCCATAGTAAAAACAGTCAGTGTTTCCTCTCTCAAGCAAGCTCACACCATGTACACCCAAGCTAAAAAACAGATGAAATACAGATACCTAGAAACACTGACAAAAAAAAAAATTCCCTTTTTGGAACAAATAACGTCACGGCCAGTTGTCAAGTTGGCCAATAGGATATTACAAAACACCCCACATGAGTGGGAACTGAGCTCATCAATATCAGATCAGTAGGGGTTCAACACCCACCACCCCCACCAATCAGCTGTATTCACCAGCCGCAAGGAAAACAATGGACAGAGCAAGAAGCAGAAAGCTCTGTAGAGCACCCAGCATGGCCACTACACAGCTTAGGAAGCTTGGTCTCTGACCGCTGTGGTCAATCACATGCCACAGTGGTCACATCTACTTAAGTGGCACATCACAGCAGTGACGTGTTGTTCAAGCAGATGTGACTGCCGAGGCCTGCGACTGGCCGCAACTGGAAGCGTCTGGGAAATGGGCAGCAGCACACAGTCACAACACTGGACAGCCTTTTTTTTTTTTTTTTTTTTTTTTAATGGTGCACA
Organism: Rhinella marina; assembly: GCA_900303285.1. Lineage (NCBI taxonomy): Eukaryota > Metazoa > Chordata > Amphibia > Anura > Bufonidae > Rhinella > Rhinella marina. Next base: position 67,852 of record ONZH01025178.1, read on the forward strand.
AGTTAGGACCTTTGGAGTTTTTAGCACCTAGGCTGGACAACCCATTCAAAGGAGTTGTGCAATGAAAAAAATATTCAACATTTTTCAAACCAGTAGTCTTAATATTTTTGTGATGGCATTAAAGGGGTTGTCCGAGTTATTTTTCTGTCCTTTGTATGTTTCTAACTAGTCAAATACAACAGCTTTTCCATACACTTTCTGCTTCTAAAGCTGCTGGTTTCTCAGTTTTCAATGAGGGTCACATGACCTGTGATGTCAGCTTGCCTCCTTGTTAACCCTTTCTACCCCGGAGGTTTTTTCGGTTCTGCATTTTCGTTTTGCGCTCCCTGCCTTCAAACAGCCATAACTGTTTTATTTTTCTGTTCACATAGCTAGCTGTATGAGGGCTTGTTTTTTGCGGGACAAGTTGTACTTTACAACGCCACCATTTAATATTGCATATGGTGTAGTGGGAAGCGGGAAAAAAAATTCCAAATGGGGTGAAATTGCAAGAAAACCGCTATTCCGCTACAGTTCTACGGGTTTCTTATTTACAGCGTTCGATGTGCATTAAAACTGACCGGTTACTTTCATTCTACTGGTCAGTACGAATCCGGCAATACCTAATATGTATAGTTTTTCCTGCGTTTAGATGGTGATAAAATAATTAGAAAGTTGCTTTTTTTTTTTCCCTTGTCATATCTTGACCCCTATAACTTTTTGGTATTTATGTGTACAGAGCTGTATGGGGGCTCATTTTTTGCGGGGCGGTCTGAAGTTTTTATTGATACCATTCTGGTGTGTGTATGACTTTTTGATCACTTTTTATTTAATTTTTTTTAGAAAAAAAAAGCGACAAAAAGCGTCGAATCGCCATTTGGACGCTTTTTTCCGCCACACAATTCGCCGTATTGAAATTTTTTTTTTATATTTTAAAAGTACGGGCGTTTACGGTCACGGTGATACGCATGATGTCTATATTTGTTATTTAGGTATTTATTTTTTACTTATACGGAAAGGGGGGTGATTTGAACTTTTATACCTTTTTTATTTTTTATATATTTAACATTTTTTTTAATTTTTCTGTGATTTTAACCCCTTCACGCCCAGCGCCGTACATGTACGGAGCTGGGGCGATGCGGGCACATGGCGCCCGCTCGCGGGTGCGGCGGGCGTCATGGCCGGCAAGTCTCTGCTGTTTCTAACAGCAGAGACTTGCCGCTACTTACCGCCATCGGCGGCGTCTTCCTGCTTGATTAGATGCCGTGATCACGGCATCTAGTTTCGTTTCAACCCGGAAGCATTCGCTTCCGGGTGGTGTACAGACACCCCGTGTGGCCAATCGGGGTGTCTGTACACCATATGAAAACTGTAATCCTCGCTGGTGAGGATTAGTTTTCAAAGTGCAATTCTTATTCTGGCCACTAGATGGCAGGCCAGGATAAGAAATGAGCAACTCATGGATTTCTGAGTCTACAGAATCCATAATTGCTCAAAGAAAAAAAAAAAAAAAAAAAAAAAAAGAGCCACAATATATAAGCCCATATTTGAGCTTTCTAATAGTAAAAAAAAAAAAAAAAATTTTTAAAAATATATAAAAAATAAAAAAGATGTAAAAGTTCAAATCACCCCCCTTTCCGTATAAGTAAAAAATACATAAATAACAATAAATATAGACATAATGGGTATCACCGTGACCGAAAACGCCCGTACTTTTAAAATATAAAAAAAAAAATTCCAATACGGCAAATTGTGTGGCGGAAAAAAGCGTCCAAATGGCGATTTGCCGTTTTTTGTCGCTTTTTTTTTCTAAAAAAAATTAAATAAAAAGTGATCAAAAAGTCATACACACCCCAGAATGGTATCAATAAAAACTTCAGATCGTCCCGCAAAAAATGAGCCCCTATACAGCTCTGTACACATAAATACCAAAAAGTTATAGGGGTCAAGATTTGACAAGGAAAAAAAAAAAATAAAAAAAAAAGGGCAACTTTCTAATTATTTTATCACTATGAAAACGCAGGAAAAACTATACATATTAGGTATTGCCAGATTCGTACTGAACAGTAGAATTAAAGTAATGGATCAGTTTTAATGCACATCGAACGCTGTAAATAAGAAACCCGTAGAACTGTAGCGGAATAGCGTTTTCTTTGCAATTTCACCCGGTTTGGAATTTTTTTCCCGCTTCCCACTACACCGTATGCAATATTAAATGGTGGCGTTGGAAAGTACAACTTGTCCCGCAAAAAACAAGCCCTCATACAGCTATGTGAACAGAAAAATAAAAGCGTTATGGCTGTTTGAAGGCAGGGAGCGCAAAACGAAAATGCAGAAACGAAAAAAGCTCCGGGGGTGAAGGGGTTAAAGCTCAAATATCATCTGATCTATTGTGTTTTGTTTTTTTTCTTTATGAGCAATCATGGATTTACTAGATGCAGTTAAATCCATGAATTGCTCATTTCTTATCCTGGCCAGAATAAGAATTGCAGTTTGAAAACTGTAATCCTCACCAGCGAGGATTAGAGTTTTCATATGGTGTACAGACACCCCGATTGGCCAATCGGGGCGTCTGTACACCACCCGGAAGCGTAGGCTTCCGGGTTCAGACGCATCCTGATGACGTGATCATGGCATCAGTAACGCCCTGGAAGTCGCCGCCGACGAAGGTGAGAAGCGGCAAGTCTCTGCTGTTAGAAACAGCAGACTTGCCGGCCATGACGCCCGCCGCACCCGCGAGTGGGTGTCATGGCCCCACACCGCTCGAGCGCCGTACATGTACGGCGCCGGTCGGGAAGGGGTTAATCTTGTATTTTTGTACAGAGCCTGCACACGAAACGTCACTGTGCTGGCCACGCTCCCCCTGCTCTGCTGGGCTCCTGCTATCTGCTCTCCCTGGATTCTTTCAGATAAAACATTAACCCCTTCAGCCAGAACACACTGAAGGCTTTACAACAGCAGCTGCAGATGTAAAGAGACACAGGATCTGCTCTCCTCACCCTACAGTAACAGAGCTGATACTGGAGGAGATGCAAAGAACAAAGAAGGTAGGGGGAAGATTCTGTGTGTATCAGCAGTGTCATTGTACAGCTGGGACTTGTAGTCCTACACATACAACATGCTGCTGAGTATCCCAGCAGACATGTCACTCAGGGCAGCATTTGCAGAGCAGGGGGAGGGGCAGAGATTGTTGTTGTAAACAAAGACCAGAAGAGAACCAGGGAAATGTGGAAATAGATTTTTTTGGCCTAAAACTTGCTTAAAGGGGTTGTCCGGGTTCAGAGCTGAACCCGGACATACCTTTCAATTCACCCAGGCAGCCCGCCTGAACATCCTATGCTCCGATGCCCTCCGCTAATTAGCGCAGGGCAAAGGAATTTAGCCCGGTTCCGGTGACGTACCGGGCTCTGGCAGGCGGAGGCTTCCGCCCGGCAGTGAGCCCGGTGACGTCATCGGTGCTGATGGGCAGGCTTTAGTGCTGCTCTAGCCATTCAAACGGCTAGGGCAGCGCTAAAGCTGGCCCATTACGGCCGGTGACGTCACCGAACTCACTGCCGGGCGGAAGCCTCCACCCGGCAGTGAATGTTTACAAACAAAAGAGCCCTTGCCCTGCGCAATCCAGCGCAGGGCAAGGGAGGGCATTGGAGCATGAGATGCTCCGATGCCCTGTTCAGGAGGGCTGTCGGAGTCAAAACCTGGGTATGTCCGGGTTCAGCTCTGAACCCGGACAACCCCTTTAACTTAGTTATATATTGCTGCCTATCAGATTTAAAGTACTATATACTTCTTTTTCATAACTCGGACAACCCCTTTAAGAATTTAGTACAGCCACTGAGCTATTCAATAAACTATCTGTATAGGCCCACCTGCTGTTTGTTCTTTTCCTTATTTCTTGTGTGCCTCACTGAAGAGGACGCACAAGTTCAGTTTAAATCTTCCACTGTCACCAGCTCTCTCTAATGTTAGGCCCCATTCACACGACCGTATTATTGCTGGTCCGCACCGCTTGGAACACACGCCGGACGGCCCCATTCAATATGCCTATACTTGTCCATGCATGCGGACAAGTATAGGACATGCTTCAAATTTTTCAGCGGAGGTGAGGCGGCTCCCCGCTCCCATAGAGATGAACGGGGCCGCATCTATTCAGCAATATTGCAGAAAAGATATGGCCCCATACATACGGTCGTGTGAATGGGGCCTTAGACGTTGTGTCAGAAAGAGTTACAGCAGAAAGGACACAACCCTTGAGCTGCCATCTTGAAATATATTTAGCAGAGTAATTGAGCAATGAATAAGGGAAGATCTCTGGTTCTGTGTGGGGTACAAGGCTGGTTCCAGCTTTGTTAGAAAGAAATTGTCATACTAGATCATATCTGATTTTCATTTTTTAAGAAACAGAGTTACAGGGAAAGATATTTAGCGAAGCTAACCTTTAGGCACCATCATGTGGCTTCCAATATAGCACATTACACCTAAGCAGGGAAATTCCATGTATTCAGAGCTGCAAAAACATCAACCACCACCAAGCTAAGGTAAGCTAGAATTCTAGCAATGCAGACAGCAAAATTGCTATAATTAATATTGGGAGGAAGCTATAGGAATGTACCGTATTTTTCGCTTTATAAGACGCAACTGATGATAAGACGCACCCCAGATTTTAGAGTAGGAAAATAAGAAAAATATTTTTCATCACACCTCATATCAGACCCCCCATAAATTTCAGGACATCACATCAGACCCCCATATCAGCCCTCCATGTTAGACCCCCATCAGACCTCAGACCAGCCCACTGTGCCCCCATCAGACCTCAGATCAGCCCACTATGCCCCCATGTGAGCCCACTCCACCCCCATCAGACCTCAGATCAGCCCACCCAGCCCCATAAGGATAAAATAAAAAAAACTCTCTCACCTCTCCTGCGCCGTGGCTCCGCTCCTGGTCCGGCACTCCTCTGTCTTCTCCGGCCGGCGCTGCACTGTCACCTAACTGCGTGCAGCAACAGGTCATAGTGCGCGCACTACGTCCTGACGCTGTACGCGGTCAGCACAGTGCAGATCCAGTCTGGAGAAGACAGAGGAGCGCCAGACCAGGAGCAGATCCGCGGCGCAGGAGAGGTGAGTTTTTTTATCCTTATGGGGCTCGGTGGGCTCACATGGGGGCATAGTTGGCTGATCTGAGGTCTGATGGGGGTCCTGGCACCTAATATATACTAGTGAGCGCTTCCATAATGGAAGTGCTCACTTGTATTGGCTTTATAAGACGCACGGCAATTTTCCCCCTACTTTTGTGGGGGAGTGTGTCTTATAAAGCGAAAAATACAGTACTTCAAGGCTTTATGCTCATGGTAAAGTTGTGTTCCCCCAGGCCTGTTTCACATCTGCAGTTGACAGATCCGGCAGGCTGTTCTGGCTGGGAACAGCCTGCCGGATACACCACTGCTGAAATTCTGTCTGGCCCCGTTAAAGGGGTTGTCCCACGAAAAATATTCTTCAGTTTTAATACTTTTGTAAATGCATGTAATTAAAAATTATAGCTACTGAGTTATTCAATAAAATGTATCTGTATAGTGCCACTTAATTTCTTATTTCTTTGACCTGCTCACTCAGAAGGCCGCACATGCTCAGTTTCATCTTTTAACTGTCTCCTGAAATGTGATAGGGAGAGAACAGACACGCCTCCTGAGCTGCAGCAGAAAAGACACTCCCCTTGAGCTTTCAGCTTGATATAAATCTAGCAGAGCAATGAATGGGGAGATCTCTGGATCCATGTGAGGTACAGGGCTGGTTCTAGCTTTGTTAGAAAGGTATTGTCATGGACTATATGATGTCCGATTTTCATTTTTTACATTATTCGTGGGATAACCCCTTTAACTGGTCCTGGATCTCCACTGGTCCACATTACAGTTAATGGGGCTGGTGGGTATCAGGTAGCGTCCGGCAGTGCCAGATCCAGACATCTACGGCAGGCTGCGCCCTGATGGAACAGCCTGATGAAGATGTCCAATGTTGATCTGAAGCTAGCCTAGGCTAGGCCTGTAGGGTGATACTCTAGTGCTGTAAGCACTAAGGGGGGAATTTATCACAAGGGAAATATTTGAAGTCAGTTTTGCTCGAGTCTGTGTTGGCATATGTCACTTTTTTTTATAAATTTGTCTTATCCTTAAACATAAAACACATTTGTCAAAAAAAAAAAAAAAAAGTCCCAAAAGCCCCATTTTGCTAAATTTTGAAGCCAGAGTACTGGAGTGAAGGCGTGATAAATCAGGGCCCATGTGCTGATGTAGGGTATTCGGTATTGCCCTATATTCTCCCTGGAAAAATATTTCTGCAGATAGCATGTAAAATTTGAGATTTTCGAACATGCAGTCAACGTTTCCTATGTGGTATCAGACAGTGGGGTGTCACTACAAGTGGAACAAACTAAAGCAACACAAGATAACACAGCAATCTCAATTCTCCTTCAATATGATTAAAGCAGACTCACTGAAAGTACAGATAGCAGCTGTATAAATATTCATGGACACAGTTCCTAGGGTCTACGGAAGACTATTCTTGAACTATCCACCTTAGGGTGCCTTCATACATACCAGAACTTTCTGCTACAGACAAGTGCAAAGCAAAATCCACATATTTTGCATTGGGATTTTGATGCAGATTTGCCATCGAATTGCTGTGAATGGCGAAACCTGCAGCAAATCTCTGCAAACACACATCAGAATCCACATATTAGACATTTCAATTCTGTAGCGGATCTGTCCATCAAGGAAAATTACAGTATATGTGAAGGCACCCTGAAGGTGCTGGTACATAGCGCAGTTGGGATGCAGTTGTGACAGTTACTGCATCAGCAAACATGTATTCACCCATGCAGTTTTTGAATGTAGCCTGCTCCAATTAAATCATTTAGATCATTTATCCTATTCAGAACACCAGGGTTTAACCTAGGGCTGGGCGATTAATCGAATTAATTCGATTAATTCGCCAATTCAAAGCCTAACGATTTTATTTTTAAGAAAAATCGTGAATTCGATTTTCCTAAAATGGCGCCCGCCACACTGTACTGGCCTGGCCAGTGACCCTCCTCCGTGGCCCCGCCCCCCGGCAGGCAGCTCTCCGGCCCGTGCTCAGCATCGCGCCCTCTCTCTCTCTGTGTGTGGAGCTCCGGATATGGCGGCCGAGCAGCAGCAATTCTACCTGCTTCTCCAGAACCTGCTGAGCCCCGACAACGGCACCAGGAAGCAGGCCGAGGTGAGCCGGGCCGGGGGAGGATGTGTGCAGTTGTGCGGTTCCTGTGCTAGTCCCCGTCTCCTCCAGTCCCAGACGCGGCCCACGTGTTAGCAGAGAGCGGTGCTCCCCCCCCCCCCCCCCCCGACCCCCGACACGGGCTCCTTCCCAGCCCCCTCATCAGCCTATTCCACAGCGCCGTCCACTCTCACAGGAAGCCAATTAACCTTGTGCAAGTTAATAAAAGGGTTAATTTCACGTTCCCTGGTGGCAATCAACTGTGTCTTGTTTTTTTTATTTTTTTATATTTTTAATTTTTTGAGGTTTTGACATCACAGCGTTCAATGTGCGCCAAAAATTACATGACCTTCTTATTCTGTGGCTCAATACGAATACAGCGATACCAAACTGTATATGGTTTAATTTTTTCATTTTGCTACTTTAAAAAATAAAAGCCTTTGGAGAAAAAGGCGCATTGTACGTATTTTTTTCACCGCACAGGAATTTTTAAAAAAATATATTTTAATTGTTCAGAAAATTTTTGGATGCGGCAATACCTGATATGTTTATTTTTTAGATCCGTTGTCCTATTCACTCTGATAGAGATCTTCGGCAGCATTGAGGCTGCAATGGTAACTAATCATAGAGATAGCCCTGCGATTTCACCGACGGGCTCCAATCGGAAGGCAGATCGTGGCATCTGAGGGGGTTAAATGATAGTGTTCTGCAGGATCGCCGTTCCCTGTCATTGTGGCCAGGTGCCTGCTGTATCGTACAGCTGGCACCTGCTGCTTATGGAATGGGCCACATCACGGCGGTTGAAGGGCTGGATGGGGCTAAACTGGCTACATTCTGTACCTGTGTTGTGAATGCATGTTTGTTGCCACAGTAACTGCTTGCAGTTTTCAACTGCGTGACAACTGCAATGTGGTACACATGTTGGTCTATCACATGAAATATATTTAGGTTTGTGGATGTAACATGAAAAATAAAATGTGGAAAAGTTCAAGAGGTATGAGTACACTTTCAAGGCACTGTATATATATTGATGACCTATCCTCATGAATATCTGGAAGGGGTCTGACACTCAGCACCTCCACTGATCAGCTGTTTGAAGAGGAGGCAGCGCTCCATGCGAATGCTACTCCCAATTCATTACACTGTAACGTCTCAGAAGCACATACCAATTACAAGTACTCGCTCTGTTTGAGTGAAGCAAGTACTTTGTAATTACACTGCGCCATTGGTATAAGGGAGGAAGATTACACTACATGTAATGAAGAGGAGGCAGAGCACACATGGAGCTGGCCAGCAGTCAGAATATCAGGAGGAGATGGAACAACTTGATTACTGGACTAGATTGTCACTGGCATGGACAATCATTAATGGGATGATATCAGCAGGTTTGGTACAAAAGACAAAATAGTATATAAAATGAGAATGCTTGGCCTGGGAGAAAATGTCTGTATGTGGGTAAGTAACTGGCTCAGTGATAGAAAACAGAGAGTGGTTATTAATGGTACATACTCAGATTGGGTCACTGTCACTAGTGGGGTACCACAGGGGTCTGTATTGGGTCCTATTCTCTGCAATATATTTATTATGATCTTGTAGAAAGCTTGCACAGTAAAATATCAATTTTTGCAGATAACACTAAACTGTGTAAAGTAACACAGAAGAGGACAGTACACTGCTACAGATGGATCTGGATAGACTGGAGGCTTGGGCAGAGAAGGGACAGATGAGGTTTAACACTGAGAAATGTAAGGTTATGCATATGGGAAGGAATAATGCAAGTCACCAGTACATACTAAATGGTAAAATATTAGGCAACTCTGACATGGAAAAGGACCTAGGAATTTTAGTGAACAGCAAACTAAGCTGCAGAAACCAGTGTCAGACAGCTGCTGCCAAGGCCAATAAGATAATGGGTTGCATCAAAAGAGGCATAGATGCCCGTGATGAGAACATAGTCCTGCCACTTTACAAATCACTAGTCAGACCACACATGGAGTACTGTGTACAGTTCTGGGCTCCTGTGAACAAGGCAGACATAGCAGAGCTGGAGAGGGTTCAGAGGAGGGCAACTAAAGTAATAACTGGAATGGGTGGACTACAGTACCCAGAAAGATTATCAAAATTAGGCTTATTCACTTTAGAAAAAAGACGACTGAGGGGAGATCTAATAACTATGTATAAATATATCAGAGGTCAGTACAGAGCTCTCTCCCATCATCTATTTATCCCCAGGACTGTGACGAGGGGACATCCTCTGCGTCTGGAGGAAAGAAGGTTTGTACACAAACATAGAAGAGGATTCTTTATGGTAAGAGCAGTGAGACTATGGAACTCTCTGCCTGAGGAGGTGGTGATGGTAAGTTCACTAAAAGAGTTCAAGAGGGGCCTGGATGCATTTCTGGAGGGTAACAATATTACAGGTTATAGTTACTAGAGAGGGGTTGTTGATCAAGGGAGTTATTCTGATTGCCTGATTGGAGTCGGGAAGGAATTTTTTCCCCTAAAGTGGGGAAAATTGGCTTCTACCTCACAGGGGTTTTTTGCCTTCCTCTGGATCAACTTGTAGGAAAACAGGCCGAACTGGATGGACAGATTTTTTTGGCCTTATAAACTATGTTACTAACCATATCTCTAGATCGAGAGCAGCTAGAGAGAAGATTCTGGTCTTGTTTGAAAGCAGACAGTCTAAGAGCTGTATTACACTGACAGACTGTCTGCCAGATCATCTCTAATGAGCGTTCATAGTAACTGCATAGTCCCAGCACTGAGCCCCCTGCTGATCTCTAGAATGAGGAGTCAGACACGCTCAGCCGAGCACTGCTTCTCCACACTGCTAGAAGGTTAACTAAAGTAACAAAGGTATCCGTATTTTATGAACCAAACTAGACACAGTCGTGTACATGAGGGCTTATACTGAATCTACGATATATACCAATCTGCTCAGCTCCTCCTGCTCTATAAGGGTCTGCCTGCAGATTGCACTGCATTTCTTATGCAGTTTTCACACCTAAACCACGGAATAATTCCAGATGATCAAATCTGGAGATTTACCAGAGTTAGGCTACATTCACACGACCGTTGTATATTTTGGATCCGCAAAACACTGATACCAGCACATGTGCGTTCCACAATTTGTGGACCGCACATGCTGCGGCTATCATAGAAATGCCTATTCTTGTCCGCAATAGGACACGTTCTATTTTTATTTTTTTTTCTATTTATTTTTATTTTTTTTATTTTTAAGATCTGGGGCATGGAGCAACGGATGCGGACAGCACACGGTATGCTGTCTGCATCTTTTGCAGCTCCATACAAATGAATGGGTCCAGATTTGAGTGGCAAAATATGCGACTGAGCCTGCAAAAAGCACTGTCGTGTGAATGTAGCCTTAGTCTTTCACACGTGTAGCTATCACCCCAGAGATGTTCCATGTCGGATGCGTTCTCACTGCAGAGGAAATGTTTCAGGTCCCTAGACAAGGGGCAGGAAATTAGGCATGGCCACTGTGATTTTCTGGAACATTCACTGCTGTTTTCACACATGCGCTCACTCGGACATATCCCAGAGTTAGTACTAGGGCTCTGGGGAGAAAGTCTGGGTAATGTCCGGGACTAATATTGCAGATGTCTGCATTCACACATACAGTCCCTCCGGGTAAACTCTAGAACATGTCAGGATTCCACTAAGTGTGAATGGGGCTTTAGTGACAGGTTCCCGAATGTTTAATGTGACACTTTGAAGTTTTGAACAAGAACCAACATGGCCTAAAACGCCTAAGCGTGTCAAGTGTTCCTGCAAACTATGTTTCATTCCTGGCGATATATTTTAATGAGCTTATAATAAAGTCTTAGATTTTAATAGGAAGGAGTGTCAGTCCTATTTTACATTGTCCTCTTTGCTCATCTCAAGAGCCTACAAGATGTTTGTGCACCCAGAATAATTTTAGGGCATGATTTTTAATATCTAGTGTAAAGGATAAGAACAAACAAGTTATACTGGTATGTAGATGACAAATACTTTTGGTCTATTCACTGTAGTTCTGGTGAATATATAGTCGGCTGGTTGGAAAAATTTCTAGGTCCATCAAGTTCAACCACTTACACATACTTAAAGGTAACCTATCACCTGCACTATGTTGCCCTCACAATACAGTGAGAGACCTGCTGATTTTACTGCTCTGTCAGTTTTGAGTTGGCAGTCAGTGCATTTATAGCACCGATATGCAGAACCTTGCCCTCCGATGAGACTTGCTGTCCCTCCCCGAGTGGCAGGTTTCTTTCCTACGTGTAACGGAAAGGGCAGCATAGTACAGGTGACAGGTTCCCTTTCAATACCCCAGTTGTTCCCAAAGGCGGCAAAAATCTCATTTAAAGGCAGATACTCAATCCCCATCTCGGACATTGGAGGCATACTGCTACAGCATTCTGCTCAGCTCCTCCTGCTCTGTAATAAGCTGTTTGTGGATTAGTTTGCCCTTTCATGTCGACAGGCTCCCTTTAAGGCCTGTTTCAGACAAGCTCGTATGGACACAGCTCGCTTCGCAGGAGCACACTGCATTTTTGTGAATGTCATTTTTAGGACATTATAAGGCTTAGAATTTTAGAAAATGTCCTAAACCGACTACAATTCAGTTTTGAAGTGACTGAGGGGCTTACATATCAGAAACTGACCATAAATGAACCCTTTTTAAACAAAATACTACACAGATTAAATTCAAAACTGATTTTAGAAACTGTTAACGCTAAGAGTTCCACGGGAATTAAAGCAAAATGTATGGGAAATTTAAAAAGGTCATCTTTTGTGCAGATTTTCCATTTAAATCCATTTTTTCCTTTCACATAGCAAGGCTTAACAGCAAAACAAACCTCAATGTTTATTACCCTGATACCGTAGTTTATAGACCCAATATGTGGTCCTAAACTGGGTAGATTTTTCTGGAATGGTTTGGGGCGCAATGTCACATGAAAGAAGAGACCCTAAGGTACCCATACATCCATTATCTCCTTTATACAGCAACACCCCATATGTGGTTGTAAACTGCTGTATGGGCACACTGCAGGGCTTACAAGGAAAGGAGCACAGATTCTGTTGGAATAGTTCTTGGGTGCCATGAGAGCATGCAGAGCGCCTGAGGTACCAGTACAGTATAAAACCTAAAAAACATACTCCATTTTGGAAGCAAAACCCTTTAAGGAATTTACATAGTGGTATCATGATTGGCTTGACCTCGTAAGTGAATTTTAATGCTAGGACAAGAAAAAAAAATTACATTTTAATTATAAATAAATAATTTTAGCCTCACATGTTTCATTTTCACAAGTGGTAAAATGGGAAAACGCATGATACTCAATACCACGTGAAAAATAAAACACCAAAAAAAGCTGCATGCAATCCGCATTTTATGAAACGTCTGGCCCATAATAGAACAGTCCTATCCCATTTTTTGGGGGGGACAAGGTGACTAAAAAAAAAAAAAAAAAAAAAAAATGGTGAATTGGATGGTTTTGATTTTTTTTTCCTCTTAGGGCATTCACTGCATAGGAAATATTTAATATTTTAATAGTCCACACTTTTTCACACAGCAGCAGGGAGCTTACCATGGCAGCCAGGACTTCAGTAGTGTCCTGGCTGCCATGGTTACCAATCGGAGCCCCGCGCCACCAATGACAGGGAATTATGAGTGCTGTCATGTTGGACTGGAAAAACAATTACCAGTAAGACTAATTCCGGATTTCCAGGACGCCCCCCATTACAGCACATGGGAGATATACCAAATCAATTTTGGTAGGGAGGGACCACAGCTTGGAGAACCTTCCGACCAAAGGTCAATTTCTAACTGGTCGGGAGGTCCAACCTGTAGTGCCTACAAAAGGTGCTAAAACTGGACCAGGTAGCCGCCTGGCAAATCTGGTCTACAGTGGCACAGGCTCTTTCTGCCCAGGAGGTGGATACTGCACAGGTGAAATGGGCCCTAATACATGCTGGGCAAGGCTTATTCTGTAGACGGTAAGCCTCTTGGATGGTCTGTTTTATCCATCTTGTTAAAGTCATTTTACTGACTTTCCTTCCTTTCCTGGCTCCCCCAAACTGGACAAAAAGATTAAAGTCTGCAGTTTCCAGTAGGTACTTGAGGACTGTTCTACGAAAATCCAGAGACAGTGAAAGTGCGCCTCCTGCAGATTTCTAGGAGATGCACAAAAAGAGGGAAGGATTATCTCTTGTTCTCTTCGAAAGGAAGTTACAACTTTGGGAAGGAAGGATGGATCTAATTTTAATATCAATCTATCTTCCAAAACTGTTAAATATGGTTCCCTGATAGAGAGGGCACGAATATCTCCTATTCTGCGGGCCAAAGTTATTGCTACTAAAAAGGCGGTTTTTAAAGTTAGATACTTTAAAGAAATTTGATCAAGAGGTTCGAATGGGCTCTCACAAAGGACATTTAATACCAGTGAAAGATCCCAAGGGGAAACAGTCTGTCTGAGCGTGGGTCTTAGTCTACCTATTGCTTTCACAAATCTTTTCACCCATCTATGTTCAGCTAAAGGATAATCCAAAAAGGAAGATAAGGCAGAAATCTGAACTTTTAGAGTACTCGGTCTTAGCCCTAAATCAAATCCTTTTTGTAAAAAAAAAAAAAAAATCTAGAATTTGAGCTATAGAGGGAGAAGAGCAGCTCGGACAGGTTACTGACAACCAGGAGCTGAACTTTTTCCAGATTTTTTTGTATATAGCCGATGTTACCGGCTTACGGCTTTTCTGAAGAGTAGAAATAACAGAATCCGTTAATCCCTGCCTTTTTAGCATCTGCCTCTCAGGATCCAGGCTTTTAGATTCAGTTTCTTCAGGTCCGAATGAAGAAGAGGTCCCTGGGATAGCCGGTCTGGAATCACTGGAAGTGCTACTGGATCTTCCAGTGTCATCCTGTTTAAGAGAGGGAACCAGCTTCTCTTTGGCCAAGCTGGTCCCACAAAGATGAACTTCCCTGTACTTTCGCTTATCTTTTACAGCACTGCCGGAATGAGAGGAATGGGTGGAAAGGCATAGGCTAGATCCATGTTCCAGGTCTGGGAAAATACATCTATCCCTGCTGAAGATCCCCTGGGGTCTAGAAAGAAGTAGAAGTCTGTCTGGGCATTTTGTTTGGACGCAAACAGATCCACTTGCAGGAATCCCCATCTGAGGTATAACTCCTGGAAAATTTGCTTGTTTAGCTTCCATTCCCCTGGAAGGAATTTTTCCCTGCTTAGGTAGTCTGCCGTAGTATTCTCCACCCCTTTTAGGTGAACTGCCGCAAATCGATAGGACATTGGACTGAGCCCAAAGGAAAATCTGATTTGTGATTTCCTGAAGTAGAGGATTCTGAGTTCCTCCTTGCCGTCTGAGGTAACAGACTGTAGTTACATTGTCAGTTCTTTAGATGTTTTCCTTTCAAGTCCTGAGACGCCATTTTTAGTGTTTTTTTAACAGCAGCAAGTTTCGTGCGTTTGAGGACCTTCTTCTCTCTTCCGCTGACCATACCCCCCTGATAGAACTTGTTTCCTATGTGGGCTCCCCAGCCTCGGAGGCTGGCGTCGGTGGTTACCACAATAAAGGGTTTTTTTGTTCCAAGGAACTCCTTTCTGTAGGTTCTCTGGGTTCACCCACCAAACTAGAGAGACTTTTACATTCGTTGGTATCGTCATTCTCTTGTCCAGCGAGCTTGGAGCCCTGTTCCAGCAGGAGGAGTATCAGACTCTGTAGTGGTCTGGAATTGAAATGTGTCCATGAGACCATGGGGATACAGGATGTCATTATCCCCAGGATACGCATTGCTTCCCAAATAGTACAACTGCTCTTCTTTTGGAATGAGGATATTTCTCTTATGAAGGCTGTCTGTTTTAAAAGGGGGAGAAAAGAGGTCTGTCGAGAAGGGTTCCCCAGAAAAATGTTCTTGCGATCTAACTGGAGATCCGACTTCTTTAAAATTGACAGTCCACCCCAGATCGTACATTAATTTTAGAGTTATTTGGAGATGTTCTGTCAGCGTTTCCCATGATTCTGCTGTTAAAAGGAAATCGTCCAGGTACGGAACCATTAGTATATTCCTCTGTCTGAGATGGGCCATCATGTCCACTACAATCTTGGTAAAGATGCGAGGAGCTGACGAGATACCGAAGGGGAGACACTGGAATTGAAAGTGGTACAGTAGAACGTCTATTCTTATAGCAAATCTGAGATACTGTTGGTATTTTGGATAAATAGGGATGTGATAGTAAGCATCTTTAAGGTCAATGGTGCACATTACTGCTCCCGGAGAGATTAGAGGGGTCGCTGTCTGTATTGATTCCATTTTGAATCTGTAGTAACTGATCCATTTGTTCAGAAACTTTAAGTTTATTATTGTTTGAAAGGAATTGTCTGTTTTTTTTACTAGTGAGTAAGTAGTAGTGAGTAGTGACCCCTGAATCATTGACTTTTTGGAACTGGGACTATGGCTCTCATCTTGCATAATTTTGTCCTGTAGTCCTGTATCATCCGATATTTTAAGGAGTTCATCTGGGGTTCTGTAATATAAAATTTCTGAGGGGAAGAGATCTGAACTCCAACTTGCATCCCTCCTGGATAGTCTGAATTATCCAAGGGTTCTGAGAAATCTGATCCCATATTTGGTAGAAAAACTGAGGTCTTCCCCCTACTGGTCTGGTGTCATCGCTTTTCTGCGGTATTTGTGGCATTCGGGTTGAGCAAAAACCCTCTGCCCTTGCCTCCTTTGGGATAGCTCCACCTACCCGATTTTCCTTTCCCCCGACCAGTGTAACTTTGTGACTGTCTAGGTGACCTCTGAAAGGACTGGGTTTTCCATTGGGAAATCCCTTTTTCCTGTCTGCTGCCTTTTCCAAGATAGTATCAAGGACTGGTCCAAAAACACATGACCCCGAGAAGGGTATAGAACAAAGTTTATTTTTTGAAGCAGTCACCAGACCAATTTTTTTTAGCCATAGTGCTCTTCTGGAGGCGTTAGCTAAAGTTCCGTTTTTTGCTGCAAAGCGGACAGATTTCGCTGATGCATCTGCCAAAAAAGCAGTAGCTATTTTTAACAAAAGGTACGGAGTCAAGGATATCTTCTCTAGGAGTTTTTAGTTTTAGGTGATTTTCAAGTTGGTTTAGCCAAAGTCCCATAGCTCGGGCAACAGAAGTAGCCGCGATATTGGTAGTTATCAATGCTGCCAAACACTCCCATGCTCTTTTGAGTAAGCCCTCCGTTTTACGATCCATGGGATCTTTTAGATGTAAGGAGTCTTCAAAAGGAATAGATGTTCTTTTTGGACTTTAGCTACCTGAACATCTACTTTGGGTACTTCGTCCCATAATTTCGTATCCTCAGGATTAAACACTAACCAACTTTTAAAGTCTTTGGGAATGGATAACTTCTCTCAGTAACTTCCCAGTCTTCTAAGATCATTTCTCTTAGATTCGTATTTACTGGAAAGAGTTTCCTCTTTTTTGCTCTAAGTCCCCCAAACATCTCATCCTGAACGGACTTAGCTGTCTGAATCTGTTCTACCTCCATAGTCTCCCTTACTGCAGAAAGTAGGGAGTCTAAATCTTCAAGAGAAAATAAGTATTTTTTGATGCTGTCAGACACGACCGCAGGGGAATATTCCTCGTCCTCTACTTCTCCCTCTGAGAAATATTGCCCCTCCATCAGCTCCTCGGAATCAGAGTCACACTGATTCTTCCTTTTTTTTTTTTTTTTTTTTTTGAGTAGGAGAGGGTTTCGGGCAAGGAGTAGACAGAACAGAAACAGTAGCCTGAACTTCATCTCTGATCATACATCTTAATTCCGATAATAAGGATGGTTGTTCCTATTTAATCAATTTGGCAATGCACTCAGGACATAATTGTTTTTTGTAGGATTCCTGCAACTTCTTCCCACAAGTCACACATTTCCTTGGTTTCCTCCTAGGCTCAGGCAGCGTCTTATGACCTGCTTCTTTACCGCCCTAGGAACAACCAAGAGGCCACAGCTTAGTTAAAAAGGAACAGTCGTATTAATATTTACATGGGGGGGGGAAACAATACCTACATGCCCCTGGGCAGAAGTATCCGAGACCGATTCAGCCTTGTTGGACATAAGGGCCTCCATAGTAGGACACAACTACATAGGAGAGGATTCACTCTTTTTATGGAGTCTCACTTACCAGCCCTTCCCTTCTGCACCACGATGCTCCTCCTCTCTCTTCACCACCAAAGGAGGGAGTCGACCCCGTACGCGAGACCATGTTCACTAGGTCTCCAGCGTACTTGCTGCGCGCCACCATCTGTGATGCGTCACTTCCTGTGCGACCGGAAGTGATGTCAGACGCACCTGCACATGCCGCCTGGGTGAAACAGGAGGAGCGTTCCTACCGGACCGAGAGCCCCCGGAGGGGAAGCGGTGCCACACTACCCCGGATTTTAGGTAGGTTTTTTGGCAGGCTAGAGAACCCCCGAAGGGGGAGCTAGCGGGGCTAATCCTGTGTCGCTTTCTTGTGATTTGTAGAAGCTGCAAAAACGTAGTTTACACCATATGTAAATTAGCCGTTGGAAGTGCCCGGAGGCAGCGTTCACTTCCGTGGAGCCCAGACTCCTGTGCTTTTTTCCATGCTTTCCCCGCCCCAGCCATTGCCTCCGCCCGCCCTCCTCTTCACTTGCATCCTCCATCTGTTCCAGTCTCTCGCCGGGCCGGCGCATGCACAGTGGCTACGGCGATGCCTTGCCCACAATGGACAATGCAGTGCGCATGCCCCGGCAAGAGACTGGAACAGACGGAGGACGCAAGTGAAGAGGAAGGCGGGCGGAGGCAATGGCTGGGGCAGGGAAAGCATGAAAAAAAAAAAAAAAAAAAAAAAAGCACAGGAGTCTGGGCTCCACAGCAGTGAACGCCGCCTCCGGGCACGTCCAACGGCTAATTTACATATGGTTTAAACTACGTTTTTGCAGCTTCTACAAGTCACAAGAAAGCGCCACAGGTACCATTAGATTTGTGATTAGGTGTGATATGGTGCTATGTAAGTGCTTTATAGGGGCATATGGAGGTGACAGACTCCCTTTAAACTTCCTCGTTGTGCTTCTCAAGTAGAAGTCTGCAATGGGTACGTTCAATAACAAACCACATTCTCAGTGTTACAATTATGTTTTACTCCTAGAGGCTCTGCTCTTTCTGGAACTGCTGCGCCCTCTGCACTTTAACAGGCAGTGAAAACAGTATCCTACCTGGCCCTGTCAATCAAGGTGCAGGGGCTGCGGCAGTTGCCCTATAGGAGTAACGGCAACGTCTCATTTGCTCCTACAGGCTTATTTGCATATATTTAAAAAAAATTCTGCAATGTGGGCACAAGTGAACAAGGGACCAACACAGATGCCTTCAGCTGCCAAGCGCATATGCAACAGGTCAGCCAGTTTCATAGGTACAAATCTGCTGCCCTTTAAGCCATTTCTAACAGTTGAAAAATATTTTCCAGAAGTTTGGGTACATTTTAAATACAATATTTGGGGGCACAGTGCCAAACAGCAGGTATAGTAATATAGGCAGCAAGAGGGACAGAACTGGGGTATCAGCAGGATGGAGAGTCTCTGTAGGTTTGGGAAAGGGTACAGTGGATACTGGAATCGTGAGGAGTCAAAGATGTTGCAATCTCTGCAGACCCCATTTGTGGCTGGAAGAAATCATAATGGTGGTGAGAGATGGAGAAGACAGACATCAACTGTAAGCGATGTAACTGCACTGTGATATGTTCTGCAGAGCATCTGTGTAAAACTAATATCTACCTCTCCATGCTCCCTGTACGGCGCAATGCTGGTCTTTGTGCAGTGTGGTAATGATAGTGGCCATAGTGTGGCATTACCTGGGTTGGGAGCCCACTCAGGGGAGTGTCCATCAAGTTCAACCAAGGGATAGGCGGAGACACGAATCCCAGACACCCAAGATCAGATATTAATGGCTTATTCTGAAGACGGCTCAAACAATAACTTTTTAGTTTGTTAAAGATGAACAGGGTCTGCATGTAAAAAAGGCACAGAAATTATTTCACCGAAGTCAAATAAGAGTAAAAGAAAAGCCTTCATCCAAGAGGAGAATACAGAGAAACAAGCTGGAAAGATGACACCACGACTGGTACCAGAATCCAGGAAACACTGACTAAGACAACAGAGCAGGAAAGGACAGGCACAAATAATAAGAATTCAAGGCTTTTCTGATGAAGTTCTACTGTGTCCATCACTATGGTATCTAAATGTCTTGCATCTCGTCTGTTGACTAGAGGTGGAGGGGTGTGGATAGTAATGTCAAGACTTGACCTAATTC
This sequence comes from Rhinella marina, assembly GCA_900303285.1. Lineage (NCBI taxonomy): Eukaryota > Metazoa > Chordata > Amphibia > Anura > Bufonidae > Rhinella > Rhinella marina. Next base: position 87,403 of record ONZH01025178.1, read on the forward strand.
CCTAAAGCTGAAATATCATCACAGTTTAAGGAGACAACACGCAATCCAGCCCCACCTAATCATAAGAACCAGTCTGAAGATATAACAACACTCACAGTAATTACATGGTTACATCACACACAGACCGCATTACTTTTGGGTACCTACTAAAGGTCAACAAAACAAAATTTTGTCGTGAAAAAAACCACAGTGAATCTCATTTTTTGTACAAGAGCTTTTGGTGACTTACATTAGTCCCTTTTGTGCAAGTCTAGCAGAAAACAAATGAAAGTCACACCTAGAGCATGCTGCATTTGTGAAAAAAATACGACTGACCCAAACACAAAAATGACGGCAAAAACCAGAATTAGTCTTACCGGTAATTCTGTTTCCTTGAATCCACCATGACGGCCACACAGAGATTGACCCTTGACCTCTGTAGGGGCAGGAACACAGTTTAAATTACCCCATCTCCCTTCAGTGCTTTCCAGATTACCCAGGTGGGTGTATAGATCAGCACTCAGTGTATACAATATTTTTTGGATTTTCTTTTTTTTTTAGGGAGGGTATATATGGGCCGTCATGGTGGATTCAAGGAAACAGAATTACCGGTAAGACCAATTCCGGTTTTCCATTTCATCCACCATGACAGCCACACTGAGAACTAACAGATATTTTAGGGAGGGGCAACAGCTTGGAGAACACGTCTTCCAAAAGGTTAAGTCAGAAGAGCTAGATACATCAATACGGTAATGTTTAATGAAGGTGTGAATGCTAGACCAGGTGGCGGTCCTACAGATCTGGTCGAGCGAGACTCCAGACTTTTCGGCCCAGGAGGAAGCCATAGCCCTGGTGGAATGAGCTCCGATACCCATGGGACAAGAAAGACCTTGGGAGACGTAGCAGATTTCTATAGTGGATCTGATCCATATGGCTATAGAAGCTTTGGAAAGTTTTCTACCTTTATTTTTTTCCTGAAAACTGAACAAGATTAGGATCTTCCCTAAAGGATTTAGTAGAATCCAGATATTGGATAATGGCTCTATGGATATCTAAAGAATGATATTGCTCTTCTTTTGCATTTTTAGGATTATCACAAAAGGACGGTAGGTTTATCTCTTGATTTCTGTGAAATGAAGAAACTACTTTAGGTAGAAAACCCGGGTCAAGACCCTGTCAGCTAAGATTGTTAAGTAAGGTTCCCTAGAAGAAAGGGCCTGGAGTTCACCAATTCTTCTAGCTGAAGTGATGGCAATGATGAAGGCACATTTCAGAGAAAGGTGTTTCATAGATCTCTGAAATTGGTTCAAATGGAGGTTTTGACAGACTGTTTAAGACAATATTAAGATCCCAGGTCGAAAAACGAGGCTTAATAGAAGGTCTTAACCTAGAAGCTGCCACCATAAGTCTTCTGATCCAGTGGTGATCAGCTAGTTTGGAGTCAAAGAAAATACTTAAAGCCGAAACCTGGACCTTCAAAGTACTGAGCCTAAGACCCTGATCTAAGCCTTGTTGGAGGAATTGTAAGATCTTCTGAATGCTAGGTCTAGATTTGTTTGGGTATGGATCCTTGGACCAAGTACAAAATCTCTTCCAAATTTTGAGATATATGGCGGAAGTAACTTTTTTCCTGCTAGCTTTTAGGGTATCGATTAGTTTGTCCGAGAGACCTCGACCTCTCCGGATGTCGCCCTCAGGATCCAAGCTGTAAACGTGAAAAGGTTTGGATTGGGGTGCCGAATGGGACCCTGTAGAAGGACATCTACTTGAGGGGGTAAAGTCCATGGATCCTTCAATGATATCGGTTTTAGAACTGAAAACCAACTTCTCTTGGGCCAGTATGGAGCTATTAGGATTATTGTCACTCGATCCTGAAGGATCTTCTGGATCGTCCTGGAAATCATTGCGGGGGGGCGGGGGGTTAAGGCTTAGGTTAGTTTCCAGTCCCAAGGAATTGAAAAGGCATCTACTGCCCATGGGTTCTCTCTGGGATTTAGTGAGCAGAATTTTCTGGTCTTTGCATTCACCCTGGAGGCGAAAAAGTCGATTTCTGGAGTTCCCCACCTTTTGATTTTTTGTTGGAATATTCGTGGATTTAGTGACCATTCCCCGGGGGCCACCGTTTTCCTGCTTAGGAAGTCTGCTTCCTGGTTTAGACTGCCTCTTAGGTGTACTGCCGTTAAAGATAGGATGTTGTTTTTGGCCCAGTAAAATATTTTTGACGTCAGGTTTTCTAGACTTGGGGACCTTGTACCTCCTTGGTGTTTTAGATAAGCTATAGCGGTAATGTTGTCGGAAAGGACTTTCACATGACATTTTTTTTTATTAGGTGTTGAGCCTGTAATAGCGTTTTCCAGACTGCCTTTAGCTCCCTGAAATTTGAGGAAACCGAGGACATGTTTTCTGGCCACAGTCCCTGGAAGAAGTGGTTTTCTACAATAGGTCCCCATCCTGTACCGCTGGCGTCCGTCCTGATCACCACCTCGGGATCTTTTAACCACTGGATGCCCCGTAGCAAATGTGATTTTTTTTCTCCACCAATTTAGGCTCTATTTCACTAATAGAGGAATCTGCACTCTTTTGCCCAGGGTTGTTTGTTTTCTGTCCCAAACCCTTAGAAGCCAGGACTGAAATATTCTTGTATGTGCCTGACTCCAGCTGACTGAAGTTATGCAAGACGTCATAATGCCTAGAATGCTCATGGCTTCCCTTATCGTGCAGACCCGACCTGACTGGAAATTGATTATTTTTGTTGATGATCCAGCCTAGAATAGCCAAGTTTTTTTTATGAAGAACATAGTGTCACTGAGTATTTTTTTCTCTGTTTTCCTTATGACCAAGAAATCGTCCAAGTAAGGGATGATTGTTAACCCCTGTTCCCTGAAGAAAACCATAATTTCTGCCACTAGTTTCGTAAAGACCCTGGGGGCCGTGGTAATCCCGAAGGGGAGGGCAGTAAACTGGTAGTGACTGGTCAACCCTGTGGCATTTTTTAGAGCGAATCTCTGGAATTTTTGATGGCCCTGGTAAATTGGAAGATGATAGTACGCATCTTTTAGGTCTATTGACATCATGAAAGAACCTTGCTGAATTAATGGGACTGTAGTTGATAAAGTCTCCATCTTGAATTTTTTGTAGAGCATGCTTTAGTTTAAGTCTTTTAAGTTTATAATAGTACGGAATGACCCGTCTTTTTTTTTTTTTTTTTTACCAAAAATAATCTGGAATAAAAACCTAGACCCCTTTCTTCTGGGGGAACCGGAATAATGACACCCATGTTTAATCATTCGTGAAGACCTGACCAAATTTTTGCTAAAATGCTGTTTTCCTGCTTGGTTATGAGGAATCTGTGTAGGGTACCCAGGGGTTTGATGTTATATTTTCCCACTGGGGCAGAAACATACTCAACCTTCCCTCCACTCTGGTGTCATTTTTTATCCTGAGATCTGTTCTGTGGGTTAAGGAAACCCCTACCTCTACCTCCCTTGGGGTAGCTTCCAGCGACCCGATTTACCTTTGCCCTTTCCCTTTACCCTATAAGCTCTAAACTGGGGTTAAACTGACAAAAGGGTCGCTTCCTCTCTTTTTCTTCCGGAAAACCCTTCTTTTTGCCTGCCGCTTTTTCACGTCTTTTATCAAGAACTGGTCCAAACACAATCACCAAAAAATGCTATTGAACACAGTTTTGATTTTTAGGTTTTGTAACCTGACCAAGATCTCATCCAAAGGGCACATCTAGTGGAGTTGGAAAAGGCCGCATCCTTGGCTGCAAACCTCACCGATTCTGCAGAAGCGTCGCCTACAAAAAGAAGTGGCTGATTTTAACAAGGGAATTGAATTTAATATTTCCTCTCTAGGTGTTTTATTTTTTTAGCTGGTCTTCAAGCTCGTTTAGCCAGTGGAACATAGACCTGGCCACTGAAGTAGCCAAACATTGAGGCTTCCCAGGCTTTTTTGAGCAAACTGTCAGCTTTACGGTCCATTGGGTCCCTTAATTGTGAGGAGTCTTCAAAGGGCAAGGAGGTTTTTTTGATCACCTTATCCACCTGGATGTCAATTTTTGGTGTTTCATCAAAAATCTTAGAATCTGCCGTGTCAAAAACCAAACTGCTTCTAAAGTCTCTGGAGACCCCCAATCTTTTTTCAGGATCCAGCCACTCCTCTAAAATCATGTCTTTTACATTCTCATGAATAGGGAAGACTCTGGCTCTTAACTCTTAGCCCCCCAAACATTTCATCCTGGACACTCTTGGGTTTTTGTGTATCCTCAATACCCATTGTGGATCTGACCGCCTTAAGCAACTCGTCCATGTCACCAATGGGAAACTAATATTTACGTTCGTCCTCAATTATTTCACCTTCAGACAGATGGTCGTCTTCATCCAAATATTTGGATGAGAAGGCATCATCTTCCAATTCCTCAATATCTGAGGAGGAGGGAACAGATATTCTAGGCTTTTTGGTTGGTACAGGGGAGGAGCTTGAGCCAGAAAATGAGGCTAGGGAAGCCTTAAATTTCTTCCTGAATAATATTTCTCATTTCAGATAAAATAGATGGCTGTTCTTTAAGAAGATCCTGAATGCAATCTTTACATAGTTTCTTTTTATAGTTGTCATGTAACCTCTTGGTGCACGTAGCGCATTTAGGGGTTTAATCTTGGGCTTTGGCTCTTTGCCCTAGAACAACAGATAAACAGCCATGTATTTCAAACCAGTGATCAGTTGTATAAGCTGAATAAACACGTCTCCATAGGGGGGGGGGGGGGGAAAAAAAAAAAAAACTCACGACAGGAAGCACATTCTGGGCTCTGAGGACTCCATTGCGGCAGGGAAGGAGGTCTGACACTCAAGGGAGGAGCTAGACTTCCCTGTCCGCAGCCCGCACTTTAAACACGCAGGCCGCCGTCTGACGTTACTTCCCTGGGTCTCCTCTCCGCTGGGAGGAATAGGACCTAAGGCTCCACCCCTTCATGGCACGCATCACACGTCACATAATCGCTTCCTGTTCCATGCCGCAGCACACGCCATCGTGTGCGAGCGGCCATGAGATTCCTGCCTGAGGATGAGGCTGCCCCACTTGTTCCCCCTGCGGGGAAGGAAGTGAAGAGCGGGGATAACGGCTGGTGGAGGCGAGCTATAAAGCAGGCGAGCACCGCAATCCTCCCCCTGCCCAGCTTTAGTATGAGCCGCAGGAGGACAGACGGACCAGGATGGATTTTGAAGGTAACCTAGGGGGAACAAAAGTAACCCCGATAGATACACCCTGGATGAAATAAAACAAATAATAGAATTAAAATCTTCACCTCTCCAACAGGCGAGGACTCTCTCTGACCTGACCCCAGTAGGGACAGGAAACACTGAAGGGAGATGGTGGGTGGGGTAATTTAAACTCTGTGTTCCTGCCCCTACAGAGGTCAAGGGTCAATCTCAATCAGTGTGGCCGTCACGGTGGATGAAATGGAAAAAAACTGTTTTTCCTAAACAGTGTGTGTGAAAAGCCCATAACATTAAAATTGGAAACATCTTCTCAAAAATTCAGTTTCTTAGAAAACATTTTGAATTTATGTAATATAGTTGGCGTGAAACTCCACCGACAAAGAGCATCAGTCAGCAGATTTGTTCCAATGAAACTGACCTGCTGCATGTGCTTGGCAGCTGAAGGCATCTGTGTTGGTCCCATTGCGGGCACATTAAAAATAAAAATGAAGTTTTCATACTGTATATATAAATCAGCCTCTAGGAGCAACGAGGGTGTGGCAGTTACACCTAGAGGCTCAGCTCTGCAACTGCCACACCCTCTCCATTTTGATTGGCAGGGCCAGGTGGCATAAGACTACACAGCGATACTGTCACAGCCAGGATCGCTGAGCAGCACTGATTTTCTGCGACCGTCGCGGTGATCCCCATTCATCTCTATGGGATCACCGCTACTCAGAGATCCTGGCTGCAACACTGTTGCAGTTTATCTCTGGGCTCATTTGCATACAATATTCTCAGCAATGTGTGCACATATGAACACGGAACCAAAACAGCTGCCAAGCGCACATGCAACAGGCCAGACAGTTTTATAGGTGCAAATCTGCTGACAGATTCCCTTTAAGTGTATTTTAACTACTTAGGGTATCGGCACACATTGCAAACTGTGTGGTTTTTCTGTGCAGATTTTTAAACGTAATACAGTACAAGCAAAGTGAATGAGATGAGAATTGTCTGTGCAGAAGTTGACTTGCCACGTGGATTTACAAATTGTCAGCATGTCAATTGTTTGTGCTATTTTTCATGGGGATTTCACACATTACAGTTCAAGGATGAGAAATGCGACACGTCCACATTAAATCCGCAACAAAAACTGCATGTAACATCTGCAGATTTTGGTACGGATTTGGTGAGGAAATACAAAAATGACCACTCCCGTGTACAGGTGGCCTAAGGGGCCTTGACGTGTGGCAGATTTTGCTGCAGAAAATTTCTGCGACTCATTTGAGAGGGGCTTACCAAGTACTTGCCACCATAACTCGTTCAGATAAATGGTACTGATTTTCAGTCTTGGACGTTTTAGCAGCAAAATCTACCACTTGTGTGAAGACAACCTAAGTGACAGAATTTATTTTAGGGGTCCTTAATGAATTATTACAGGGTTTTGAACATGCATGGCCTATCCTCAGGATAGGCCATCAACATCTGACTGGCAGGTGTCCAACACCTGAACAGTCACCAGGTCTGCCAGAACTACACAGCTTCAGCCCTAGGGTCCACTTCAAGGGGAAGCTACTGCTGAATTGCTGACTGGCAGGAGTTGGACCCTCACTAATCAGATATTAAAAGGGTTGTCTCATCAAGAAACTGGATAACACTGGGGATTTGCCTGAAATAAGCAGTGCCTTGCAGATCAATCACTGCTGCTCCGATTCTTCCGGCCAAGCTCTGTTTACCCAGCTGCCGCTGTGACATGTCGACGAAACATGACAGTGTATTGCTGTGGCCAGTGGTTGGCTGCAGTGGTTGTGAGCTGTCACCACTTCAGTCAGGTAAACAGAGCAGTTTTACTTAGTCAAGTACAACTCAATTCTTTACTTCAAGCTAATACCCAGAAGGGTTGGGCGATATAAAAAAAATATTCCCTTGATAATGATAAAGAAATTTCTTGCGATAAAATATATTGTGATAAATACCCATCCAACAAGGAGACATTATACTGTATGAGACAGCAAGCCACATGGAGACATTACCCTGCGTGGGGGCCACAAGGAGCCATTACCCTGCGTGGGGGCCACAAGGAGCCATTACCCTGCGTGGGGGCCACAAGGAGCCATTACCCTGCGTGGGGGCCACAAGTTGTTGCCCCCATTCATTATGTCTCCTTGTTGCACAGTATACAGTAATTCTTCTTTAGGTTAACAACTTTTTGTAACTTTCTTCAGCTGTAAACCTGAAGGAGAATTATATCTCTGAAACGCTTTTTCGCAATAAAAAGAATCCATTGATCGTATGACAGTTGATGTGGTCCTTTTGCACCCGGCGTTCCACCTTTCTTAACTCTACTTATCTCATTGAAAGACTGGGCACCTGTCCATGAAGTTTGTGTGCCTGTGGTGCATCCCATACAGCTTTTGCAATCCTGATATGCATACATTATTTGGTCAGTTATTGTGAGCCAAAACCAGGTGCGGGTCAAAAACACAGAACAGGTGCAGATCTTTTCATTACACCCGATCTCTGTGGAGGTTCCACTCCTGGTTTTGGCTTACAATAACTGATGTGTGAACAAGCCCTTAGGCTTCATTCACACGACCGTATTTTGTCTCCGTTCCGTATTTTGTGGACCATATGAGGAACCATTCATTTCATTGGGTCCGCAAAAAAACAGAAGGTACTCCGTGTGCATTCCGTTTCCACATGTCCGTATTTCCGTTCCGCAAAAAAGATAGAACATGTCCTATTCTTGTCCATTTTGCTGACAAGGATAGGCATTGTTACAATGGATCCACAAAAAAAAAAAAAAAAAAAAAAAAAAAAAAAAAAGAAACATACGGAACTTCATCCGTTTTTTATTTGCGGATCCACAATTTGCGGACCGCAAAACACATACGGATGTGTGAATGAAGCCTGGATCCTGTTGTGCACATGCGCTGTGACAGGTTCACTGGATACCGTGGCCATGACGTTGTGCATCTCCACACAATACATCAGTACACAACTACATGGCATCCGTTTTAGAAGCGGTCAGCACTGTCAAGTGTGACCGCCCCTAAGGCTACTTTAACAGTGCTCCAGACTAAAAAAAATACCTAGGAGCCATTGGCTCCTGAACTGAAAAATTTAGGAGCCAAATTAAATTTTTAGTTGCCAAATTTAAATACATATGTTTATAATTAAAAAAAGACTTCGAGGAAAAGATGAAACGTCCGGCCCATAATAGAACCGTCCTATCCTATTTTGTTGGGGCGCGAAGGTGACTAAAAAATGGCGAATTGTGAGGTTTTTATGTATTTTTCTTTCTTTTAAGTGTTCACCGCATAGAAGATTTTTTTTATATTTTAATAGCTTGGACTTTTCGGACGTGGCGATATGTAAAATGTTTATTTATTGTTAATATATTTTATATGAAAAAGTGGGAAAGGGGGTGATTATGGGGCTGTTCAGACAGCTGTAGTATTGCGGATCCGCAATATCACAGATGCTGCCGCTCCCCTCCTCCGCCCCCCCCCCCAAACTCCACATTGGTGTCAGCAGCAGCACAGGGGGGAGGGAGAGACTGCTTCCTTCTCCCCTGTGCTGCTGAGGGAACATGGAGCGAGCGAGCGCAGCCTAGTATCGGTAAATATCAGTACATACCCGGTCTAGGCGCAAATGGCGACAAGACTAAGAAGTCTTGTTGCCATTTGTAAATTCTAAGTCGCATTGGCGACCATTTTGGTTGCCATCTGGAGCACTGTTTCACACCAGCATTTTTGCTGGATCTGTCATGGATCAGCAAAAACAGTTCCCTTACTGATAATACAACCGTCTGCATCTGTTATGAACGGATCCGGTTGTATTATCTTTTAAATAGCCAAGACGGATCCGTCAAGAACACCATTGAAAGTTAACGGGGGACGGATCCGTTTTCTATTATGTCTGAGAAAACTGATCCGTCCCCATTGACTTACATTGTGAGTCATGACTGATCCGTTTGGCTCAGTTTTGTTATGCGGACACCAAAACGCAGCAAGCAGCGTTTTAGTGTCCGCCTCCAAAGCGGAAAGCTGACGGAAATGAAGCAAAACGGATGCATTCTGAACGGATCCTTTACCATTCAGAATGCATTAGGACTAGAGTTGAGCGAACATGCTCGTAACTGTACTGCTCGGAGCCCCTGTGCTCGCATGGCCGCAGCCTTCCGGATCTGTCCTCCACACCCGACGGATCCGGATGCCTGTGTCCATGCGAGCGCAGGGGATCCGAGCAGTACAGTGCTCGTTACGAGCACGTTCGCTCAACTCTAATTAGGACAAAACTGATCAGTCTTGGAAGCGCTTTTTCAGATCCATGACGGATCCTGCAAAAACGCTGGTGTGAAAGTAGCCTAAGGCCTTGTTCACACATCAGTTATTTGATCAGTTATTCCCATCAGTTATTGTGAGCCAAAACCAGGTGCAGGTCAAAAACACAGAACAGGTGCAGATCTTTTCATTATACCTTATCACTGTGTAGCCTCCACTTCTGGTGTTTGCTCACAAAAACTGATGGAAATAATTGATCAAATAACTAATGTGTGAACAAGGCCCAAGACATCATTAAAATATTGCTGTAATTAAGAAATGGTGATACCATACTGCTGATTCTGTCGCCCAATCTGCATGGCTGTTCTGCAAAACATGTCCTATTGTCCACATTAGGCTACTTTCACATCTGCATTTTTGCTGGATCTGTCATGGATCAGCAAAAACGCTTCCGACAGGACAGCACAACGTTATGAATGGATCCAGTTTTATTATCTCTAAAATGTCCAAGACGAAAAAGATAACATTTTCTTTTGTGTCCAAGAAAATGGATCCAACATCAATAACTTACATTGTGTTTCATGCCGGATACGTCTTGTTCCACATCCCAAGACGCACTAAAAAATGCTTCTTACAGCGTTTTTCTGTCCAGCAAGGGAACACAATGCATTGCATTCTGGTGCGTTACGTTTTGTGCCCATTGACAATGAACGGGGACAAAACTGAAGAGTTTTCCTCCAGTATTGAGATCCTAAGACGGATATGCTGATGTGAAAGTAGCCTTACGGACAAGGATAGAATGCAGAATACATACGGCCAGTATCTGTAATACAACAACAATCGTGTCCATGAACCGCTCATGACATGTCTGTTTTATCAGCTGCTTGAATTCCCCCATGTATTAACAATTCCGGAGCTTCTATTCTTCACTCTATGATGTGCAAATCCTTTGTTATTCCTGATGGAAGTTATAGAAGAATTACTAGCTGCCCGCTTGTCCCCCCCCAACAAAGGCTAAAGTGAGAGCTACAAGTACAGTAGATGCTGCTCTCCCATCTACCTGCTCCAATTCAGGCTGGATAGGGACCTTGAACAGGGCTGAGGTGCAGTAACCAGGCAGCGCCACTACACGGAGCTGTGTTCCCTGCTTTGTTCAAGGTGGTAGCTCTGGCGGATGTGGCTGTAGGTAACAGCTGATCTCTGCGGGGTGCCGGGTGTTAGACCACTCTTATATTGCTCAACTATCCTGAGGATAGGTCATCAATATCTGGAGCCCCAGTTAAAAGTGGATTCTGGAAAACCTGCTTTAAACGTTGCTTTCAAGTACTACATGGCCATGGCAGACCGGCTATTATCGTTAGTACGACATGTTATCTGTTTGTGCACGTTCACACTGTTTCTGGGAAGTGAGCTTTGCATTCCTTCTTCCCACAATTCCAGAGGCGCATGTATGGCCTATAAGCCTCATGTCGATTAAGGCGCTCTCCGCAAGGAGGACTAGTACCCCCAACATACTGTTTTTGTAACATCCATCTTCTTCTATAGGAGTTATAGAAACAGTGGAGCACAGCTTGTACAGCCATTCATGGCCAGAAAACCCATGTGGACAGCAAAAAGTCTTAGCCAACAATGGGCCATTCCTAATGACGTATAGAAGATGTAGGAGAATTTCAACAAAGGCACCTGCGGCAGCACGGATCCGGCAGGCTGTTTACCCACCGGAACAGCCTGCCGGAGCCCCGCTCCGCAGGTGTGAAAGGGGCCTAACAAAATTACAGGTAAAGCCATCCTTCTCAGTCCTCAACCCATTTTGCTTACTGAGGTCACTCCTGCTCTCAGCCAATCAGATAACAGTCTTTCTGGTCAGCAGGTTACCATAGAAACCTGTGTACAGTGAGAGACCTGCTAAATTGTCTATAGTTCATGACTAAAGTAAAATCTACTGACCACTGTATTTAGAAAATGTCTTCTTTTAAGTGCCCCTTTATGTAGAAAGATAATCTTTGTAACTAGTGAGAAAAACCCTTTAATCCTGTTTTCTCTAGATCTGAGATGGAGTGCAGCCATTCCTTCCCAGTGCCTTTTTCCTCTGATCTGAGCTTCACTTCTGAGCATCTACATAAAGGGCAGCACACAGTCATCTCAACTAAAAGCCTAGATCCTTAGATCAGGAATAGAACAGACATTTATAGGACATTTCATCATTTTCCCAAATTCTTATGAAAATATATTCAGCACTGAACTAAATGTACCAATTTATTATATATTTTAGGAGTCGGTCCATTTCATACCAACGCCACCAAAATGGTCATACCAACGACTCCAACGCCACCAAAATGGTCACCGACTCCACAGTCCTGCTTTACCTATATGGCCTTTTTAGGGGGGGGGGGGGGGGGGGGGGGAATCACCTCACCCACTTGCTTGCGCTGCGGCAGTCTCCTCTCTTCATTGAGCAGGCCCTGCCGATGGACCTGCGATATGCACGGTGATGTAACCACGTGGAAGTGCGCAGTGACGTCGTCATCGTCACATCGCAGTTCCTTCAGCAGGGCCTGCTCAATGAAGAGAGAAGAGACTGCCGCAGCACAAGCAATTGGAAAAGGTGAGGGGTTTTTTTGTTTTTTTTTTAATCATCAAAAAGCAGCTGTGGGGGCATTTATTTAAACCATGGGGGAAATTATTTAAGATGGGGGCCTACATAGGACATTATTAAACCTGGGGACATTAAAACAAAATAAATACTACAGGAAAAGGAAAAGCACTTTTATTCTGCAGAAAAATAGCTCCCAAGTGCCCGGCTCTGCTGCAAACCAGACTGAAGAGGGGAGGGCTGCGTTAGCTGCTCATATCTAGGCATTGGTAGCAGATAGAAAAATGGTTCTGACCTTCTTTTAAAGCTGGCATTCCAAGCTTTCAAATTATACGAAAATCATAGCATTCAGCATCTAGTATATAAGAAGATATAGCTGTTAGAAATCGAGTCGGGAGATAAAGCTGTTTTTAGTTTCACTTTCAGCCGGCACTTGGGAGCTGTTTTCCTGTAGAATAAAAGTGCTTTTCCTGGACATGTAATACAGACACACAGTGCACACAGGTATGTCTGGGATGTGTATGCAATCTTCTGTGGGGCACTGCTGTTAGTTATATAGGTGAAAAACTCCCTTTAAAGATCTTTCTGGGAACGTTCTTTCAACGAAAGATTTTTCGTTCAACTATTGACCAAAATATTAAACATTTATTTTCAACCGTTAAGGCTCTATCGTCTGTCGGCTAAAACTCAATTTGTCGAATTTAAACCGCCAAATGTTCAGTTTGGTTGAAATTGGCAATTTTGATCAACTTTAGCCTAATGCATACAGCCACCTTTAAACTCCTCCATTGAAATAACTGCACCCGTACCCCCCAAAGACTCAGCTAATTTATGACGAGGTTTGAGCTTCATCATGAATTAGGTGCATCTACGGTAGCTGTTCTTCTCAGTGGAGTAGTTTTTCGCCAACATTTACGCCCAATTGTCAGTAAGTTTGCCGGGATCCAGGTCTGAGTCTCTGCCCCTCCCAAGTGATAAGTGCTGCAACAATGAAAAAAAAAAAAAAAAAAAAGGACATAGCACACTTCGTAAATGACCCCTAGTGTGTTTGAATATAGGAGGTTGATTGACGTGTCTGGTCACATGACCCTCAATTACGTGGACGGCAAAGAATACGTGCCCAACAAAAGCCAATGAAATACAACAAATGGCAAAGAAGATTAAAAAAGGCTATATTAGCAAGTGCCATATCGTCAAACATAGCTAGTGAGCATCCAACTTCTTTAGGGCCTATTGCATACGACCATGGGACCGCCGTGCCCGTGTTGCAGACTTCATTGAGTCTGCGATCCACAAGATGCAAGGAAAGATAGGACATGTCCAATCTTTTCCCCCCTCCATGGGCTTTCGTGTCCATGCCTATGAGATGCAAGAGATAAAAACCTATCCTTTCACCACATCTTGGGAAATGTGGACCTACTGACTAGTGTTGAGAGAACTTCTGTTTTCAAGTTCATTGTACAAGGTTCTGGGTATATAAGAATTCCATTATGGACTTCGTTATCACGAACCATAACCTATGGTCTGTGGTAGTGGAATCCATAACAGAATTCTTAGATAACCCGAACAGTGTACAATGAACTTGAAAACAGAAGTTCGCTCATCCCTACTACCGACTCATTTCCACACCCCACAACACAGACATGGTAGCCCCATGGAGGTGTGCATGAGGCCTAAATCTGGGGAATCGGGTTTTAGGCTACCAGATTTCCATACAGTAGATGCCTGACCGAACATTTAGATGGCTGCTCACAAGTCTCTTCAGGCCTAAACCACCTTCAGCAAAGAAGAATTTCTCCTTCTGAAGTAACTTCCCCAGAGAGTGAACGGCAGATTCCCGGTATGGATTACTCATGCTCATTCCGGGGCCCTTCTCCAATCATCCAGTAGTCACTGCCCACCAGGGAACACGTTGTGAAATAAGAAAATGAACCCGATATAAGGGGGGGGCAGCAGACGGGGCTCAGACCACGTACTGTATCCCATTCCACCTTCAGCTCCGCCCGACTACGAAGGGTTAGTTAGACTGAGCATTGCCTACAAAGGGTTAACCAGATCCTTGTAACAAAACCGGATGAAGCTTGTAGCACACGTTACAGACTGAGGAGGAAGCCGCATCGTCCTCCGCCCAGGGTTACGTACCATGTCAGTATTTTATACCAGAACCAGCATCACATATAACGAATTATTCATACAATCCCGGATGAAAATGATGACTGGGCCAATGTGGCCCCCGCACTCCAGGAAAGCCCCTTTGTTGCCGCAGACAGCATTGGCGGCCGCCGCCGCCGCCGCCGCCCTCATTGTATGCAGCGTGGAGTACACGCGTTCAGCACCGAGCCCTCTCCAGGATACCCAGCAACGTGCCCGTTGCCCCCCGCCCCGGGCCTAGTCGGCCCCAGCACGACACTCACTTTGCCGCTGGCGGTGCCGCCGCTGACTCCGATCAGGAACGGTTGCCCGTTGTTTGGCGTGTGCTCCGGCAGAGCCTGCTCGCTATCCCCGGCCATGCTTTCCTTGTGATCCCTCCCTCCAGTGTGTGTGTGTGTGTGTACCTCACGTCTCCGCTATTAGTGTGCCTGCTCCTCCTCTTCATGATGATGCCCTCATTTCTTATTTGAGGAGTTGGCGGGGGCTGGATCTAGACCCCGTAAGTATCCGTACCCCTATTACTCTGGCTGGTGGGCACAATGCCAAGAGGCTGCTGGCAAAGTGTAGAATGGGTGAGCTTTGATCTTCTTTCTGGACTTGTCTGAGATAAGGAGCTGTCAGGAGTCTGCTAAAAATGTGGTTGGAGGCCACAGCACTGGATCCACCTTCCATTAGTTACCCCAGTTTCACACTAGCATTGGAGATCTGCGGTTCTGGCAGGGAACAACCTGTCTCTCTGGATCCAGCATTGCCGGATGCTACATAGATGCCGTCCGGTCTAATTAACTATAATGGGGACCAGCAGAGATCTGGCCGCGACCTGATATTTGTCTGGCTGTTTTTCTGCCTATTTTCCAGGTTGCAGACAGATCTCCGCTGGTCCCCATTATAATTGGGTCAGACAGCATCTATGTAGCTTTCGGCAATATTGGATCCAGAGAGACCCTGCCAGGACCGCCAAAACACTACTGTAAAACTAGTCTTACTCCAGCCATTAAAATAGTAGATGACCAAACGCTAGCAAATACATAGTAAATGATTCTGATGTTTTGACAATTTTCTTCAGACAAATTGCTCAAAATGGGGCCCTCCATTTTAATTTTAAAATTAATGGTGCTAGCCAGTGAAACAGGACGGGGAAGATGAAGACTGAGGATTAGACGAACCCAGGTGTGCTCTGGTCGGTGTAAATGCCCACAATGCTTTGCAATCAGCCTAAACGCCAATCAGGAGGGAGGATATTGGCTAGTCTCCCAGGCTCTTTGCTAGCTCTGAAGCAAAGATGCCATTGTGAGCTCAGCAACCGTTGTGATAGGACATATCTGTCATGTCTCTGATAGAAGACAATAAGACACAAAGACAGCCATTTTAGAGTATTACAGGGACAGTATAGGAATTGTGTAGAAAAGAGATACCACAGTACAGCGTCTTCAAGGATTTATTTAGCAAGACGTGCAACGTTTTAACTTTTGAGTCTTTCTAAACAAATACAAAAATCTCAGACCAGCAATAAGACCCCCAATGTTAATAAGACCTCAGAGCAGACCTCAATGTGAAAGACCCCCAATGAGACCTCAGATAAGAGCCCCATGCCTTTTATCAGCCCCCATATGCCTCATATCCGCCCCCAGCAGTCTTATATAAGCCCCCATTGCCTCTCACCATCCCCCAGCGCCTTTTATAAGCCCCAGCAGCTTCTTAGGCTACTTTCACACTTGCGTTTTATAATTCCGGTATTGAGTTCCGCTTCAGTTTTGTCCCCATTCATTGTCAATGGGGACAAAACTGAACTGAAGACAACGGAATGCTCCTAGACGCATTCCGTTCCGTCTTTAGACCGGAGAGCAAACCGCAACATGCTGCAGTTTGCTCTCCGGTCCAGGCATCTGCACCAAGATTTGGTGTGACACAATGGGGAATGGATCCATCCTCCATTGACTTTCAATGGAGTTCATGACGGATCCGTCACCTGCACACATACATACACACAGACATACACATAAACATACACAGGGGCGTAGCGATAGGGGGTGCAGAGGTAGCAGTTGCTACCGGGCCCAGGAGCCTGAGGGGTCCCAAAGACCCTTGTGCCGCGTAAGAAGACACACAGAGCACTAAGGGAAGGGGGGCCCAAGCTGAACTCTTGCACCAGGGCCCATGAGCCTTTAGCTACGCCCCTGAACATACACATACATACTTACATGCTCCCGGCAGGTCTCCACAGTGCAGGAGGAGCAGGACGGCGCACACATAGGACGATTCCACCCGGCGCCCAGCAGAGGGCGCTGTGGGGAATCGTCCTATGTGCATGCAGTCCTGCTCCTCCTGCGCTCTGGAGACCTGCCGGGAGCATGTATGTATGTAGCACGGTTCCGGCCCCACACATGTCCCTGCGGCAGCACGGATCCGGCGGCACCCTTCACCTGCCGGATCCGTGCTGCCGCTAATATGAAAGAGGCCTTATTAGCCCCCCCGTTCCTCTTATAAGCCCCCCATTGCCTCTCACCAGCTTCCACAGTGCTCCAGGCTAAAAAAAATACCTAGGAGCCATTGGCTCCTGAACTGAAAAATTTAGGAGCCAAATTAAATTTTTAGTTGCCAAATTTAAATACATATAATTATAATTAAAAAAAGACACACGGATGGCGCCTGGTGTGTGTTCCACAATTTGCGGAACACACGGCCGAGCACCCTGTTCAAAATGCCTATTCTTGTCTGCTGTTCTAGAGGGAGGGCACACTGTGCCACCAATAATGATAACTATGTTTAATAAAAGTACAGGAGGGGGGTGCTGGCGCAGAATCACATAGCCGGCACCTGACCTGTATGATAGGGAGCTGCCATACGCCACAGTTAACTCCACAGGTGCTGCACCTGAGGGGTTAACTATCGCTGATCGCAGCTCCCTGTCATACCGGTTGGGTGCTGGCTATGTGATTCTGCGCCAGTACCCCCCTTCTGTACTTTTATTAAACATAGTTATCATCATTGGTGGTGCAGTGCGCCCTCCCCTGCCCCCCTCATTGGTGGCGCAGTGCGCCCTCCTCCGCCCCTCTCATTGGTGATGCAGTGCGCCCTCCCCCTCCTCCGCCCCTCTCATTGGTGGCAGCAGCAGCACAGGAGGGAGGGCCAGACTGCTTCCTTCTCCCCTGTGCTGCTGAGGGAACATGGAGCGCGCTGAGAGCAGCACGCACCATGTTCTCTGATACTAGGATGCACTACTGTATCAGTAAATGCCAGGTCTAGGCGCAAATGGCGACAAGACTAAAAAGTCTTGTTGCCATTTTGGTCGCCATCTGGAGCACTGGGAGTGCTTGTCTATAAGGCCTCTATCACACGTCAGTGAATCACAGACATGTGCTGTCCATGGTCTCCACAGAAAGCACACGTACACATTGACTTAAATGTGCTTAAACACACATCACTGTTTTTTTCATGGACAATGGGTCCTTGTGAGACATGGCCAGTATGAAAAGAATATTGCCCATGGACATTATAACTCTCTTTCCAATTTTCAAAATTTGGGAGAATTGCTAAAGGTGACATTGTAACAACTGAAGCCCTAATGTCAGCCAGGGTCCAGCAGTACTGATGCTATCATGTGTATGTTGTGTGAGGGGCAAAATAACTGCAGGAAACCGCATTGTTACATTCCAGTATTCACACATCACTAATGTTCAGCCTGTCATGTGCCATACAGAAGGGCACCTCATCCAGCAGCTGCCGCACAACACACAATGTCACATGCACAGCAATAATACCATATTCGGTGGGCTCGAGGTCTGGCTGGGATGTAAAATGTGAAGCCAATCCCGTCTGTGACTGCACATCTGCCGATTCCATCACACCATACACCTCGCTGCCTGGCGTCCAGACCCTGTGACAATCCTCAGAGGCGCCATGTTTAGCACTGGCAATGCCTGAACAACGTGCAGGGGCGGAGCGAGCGGACGGCTGTTTCTATTGGTGGAGCGTGTCGAATTATAAACAAAGAGGTGGAAGTTGTTCAGCCAATCGCTTGATAGTAATTGTGGGGCACGGCTGCAGCTTCTTAGTGACGTCACTGTACTTGGCAACTGTGAGGGTCTGAAAAGGTGAGAAGGGAGTAGAGCAGGAACGGTGGGACTCGGGGCAGGCCGCCGCGCTGACAGCAGTGCGCACCCTGTTCTCCGATACTAGGCTGTGCAGTAGCGCAGCCTAATATCGGTAAATGCGAGTCTAGGCGCAAATGTTGACGACTAAAAAGCCTTGTCAACATTTGTAAATTCTAAGTCGCATTGGCGACCATTTTGGTCGCCATCTGGAGCACTGCCCCAGCGCCAATTGCCAGCCCCTAGCCACATTATATTAGCCCCCAGCAGCCTCATGTGTTATGAAATAAAAAAGCCACTTACATCTCCTGCTCCTGGACGCCGCCGCTCCTCTGCCCGCGCTCTCTTCTTCTTTCTGTCTCCGGCTGTGCTGTGACCCGGCACAGGCGAACGGAGTAGAGAGTCTTCACCGCTTCCCGGTCCTCCGGTGCTAATGAGTGCTTCCATAATGGTCCAATAAATGATCCAATAAATTTCGTTCCACTTCACAATTGTGACCCACTTGTTGATTCTTCACCAAAAATTTAAAATGTTATATCTTTTTGTTTGAAGCCTGAAATGTGGCAAAAGATTGAAAAGTTCCAGGGGGCTGAATACTTTCGCAAGGCACTGTATATATTTTTTCAAATAACCCCCTTTCCCCAAAATAAACAATAAAAAAAGTTATAGGCATCACCACACCCGAAAACGCCCTTACTACTAAAATATAACAATATTTATCCCACAAATGGCGTACACAAAAAAGTTATAGGGGTCAGAATATGGTGAGGAAAAGAAATATTTTTTTTCAAGGTTTTTATTTTTTAGTTTTTTTCAGTACAAGAAAAAGTATACAAGTGTGATATCATTATAATCGTATTGACCTGGAGAATGAAGGAAACAGGTTAATTTTACTGCATAGGGAGCGCTTTGAAAAACACCCATAAAAAGGCTCCAGTATAGAGCCGAAACATCGCGCTTCATGCATGGATAAATAAATCCACTTTGTTCACTTTTTACATTGAGTGTGCTGCCTGACTTTTGTGTTTTTTGATACTGTGATCTTTGTCAGATCTACAGGCTTACACCTCTGCTTCCTATTCTGTGCATTGTTTCTGTTATCTCTCTCTCTCTCTCTCTCTATATATATATATATATATATATATATATGTTTTTATATATATATGTTTTATATTTATATGTTTTTCAAATAACCCCTTTTCCCCAAAATAAACAATAAAAAAAAAATTATAGGCATCACCACATCCGAAAACGCTACTAAAATATAACAAAAAATATAAAAATTACCAATGACACCATTTTTTGTCACTTCACCTCTCCAAAAAATGTAGTAAAAAGTGATTTAAAAAAGTCACACACAATTAATAAAAAGTACAGATCACCCACAAAGAATTAGTCTTCATACAGCTCTGTACACATAACTACAAAAAAGTTATAGGGGTCAGAATATGGTGAGGAAAAGAATTGTTTTTTTTTTTCAAGGTTTTTATTTATTTATTTATTTCAGTACAAGAAAAAGTATACAAGTGTGATATCATTGTAATCGTACTGAACTGGAGAATGAAGGAAACAGGTTAATTTTACTGCATAGGGAGCGCTTTGAAAAACACCCATAAAACTGTGTCAAAATTGCGTTTGTTTCTCAATTTCACCCCATTTGAAATTCTTTAGAACCCCCCCCACTATATTGTATGCAATATTAATTAGTTCCATTAGAAAATACAACTTGCCCAACAAAAAACAAGCCCTCATAAGTCTATGTAAACGGAAAAATAAAAAAGTTATTTCTCTGGGAAGGTGGGGAGTAAAAAACAAAAAATGCAAAGATGGAAAATTGCAAGGTCCTCCAATAGTTAAAGGGCATCAGTCAGCAGATCTTGGCAGCTGAACATAGTAACATAGTTTATAAGGCCGAAAAAAGACATCTGTCCATCCAGTTCGGCCTGTTATCCTGCAAGTTGATCCAGAGGAAGGCAAAAAAAACCCTGTTAGGTAGAAGGAGAGGAAAAAATTCTGTATCGTATTATAGGCGCTGTCCCAGAGGCAAAGAACGTATCATGAGTGCAGAAAAGCTTGGTGATACTTGGTCTTATTGGATTAAAACAATAGTAATACAGCAGTTTGTCAATGCGTTTCGAGGGATGAACAACCCTCTTCATCAGGACAAAACTGAAGGCAGTGGTAATGAAGGGTATTTAAACCCTTTTTTGGCGCGTAGGTGCAGAGGGAGTGTTACTGCATTTGCATATTAAAATAAAATGATGCTAAAACATAGAAATAAAGTCAATAAAACCTAAAGGAATAGGATTATTTTCAAATTATCTCTGTTTGTTTTCTGCTTTTTCAATTATTAGTAGAAATAATGTAGGAGCTTTCATTATACTCATGTCGGAGCGATCTAAGGAATGAATTATTTCATCATTTGGATGTATTGTTCCTAGATATTTATTTGAAAGAAAATTTGGCACCTAGGGGCTTGAGAATTACTATTCCCCCCACTTTCCCGGACGATTCCACATATGTTTATGAATGGAATGATTATTTAGACCAATGCGCAGCAGGTTTGCTCCGCATCACTAAAAATAAAAGAATAGCTTTAATTGAATCACTAACAAAAAACATAGAAAGTGACATAGAAACCCTGAGAACTTTTTCAAATCACCCTGATTTTAAGAAAATAAATCAAGATCTTACCAATAGAGTATATGAAATGGAAAAAAATCCAGAAAATTACAACGCGATAGGTATGATAGACAACAAAATGACTACCGCTCTTGGAAAAAATCTAGGCCACGGTTGGTGGAATCAAAAAAGCACATCCACAACAATACCCCAAAAAATGGTGGCATTGGAAAGACTACTCTACCCCCCCCCCGTCCCCGTCAGGGAGTTTAACAGTAGGACACCCAACAGATCAATAAGGCCTCTTCCAACAATACCACTACAGCTGGAGCGGGAATAAAGACCAATTACCCCAAAAACATCCATAAGTGTAAAGACAACAGTCCAGCCATTGCTGATCCCCATAGCCCGGTTAAATCACAACCTACAGTCCCAACGACCACTGACCAGGGACTGAACCACCCTAGGTACGAAAACAAAAATAATAGCATTAATGATCTCCCCACCGACCAATTTTTTGAAAAATTTAGGGCCCTTCATAATAAATATTTAGTATCAAAAAATCACATTTCTGATATTACACCTACATAGTAACATAGTTTATAAGGCCGAAAAAAGACATCTGTCCATCCAGTTCGGCCTGTTTTCCTATAAGTTGATCCAGAATTACATCCAGTATTTCAACGTACCCTCTTCAAAATAATACTTCCCCTGTCTCACACATATTAGATAGATCTAACCATCCCATTGACACCACGGAGACCCTTGAGCTTGGCAATCTAACCTTACACCTCACTCCATCACCAGTAAAGCATCCAGTGACAACACCTACATCCACGAATAAATCAACCATCATCACTATTGACAATACAAACGAGGGATCTGAAGCACTGGTACCTTTTTTTTTAGAGAAGACAAAATCACCTGGGAAGCCTCACCAACAATTACGCCAGCCCCTGACCGACACACAGATTACCAAATTCTTCAAACCAACCCCAGCCAAAAGAAAATTAGAAAATGGGGAAAAAGAGGGGGAATACAAACGAGGAAAACATCAGTAAAAACAAAACAAAACCATGATCATCTAGGAGCCCCTTCAGACCATTCTGGTGCTCCCCTAGAAAAAACACAGAGTACTGTTCAAATATTTAATCCATCATCTTATAAACTCACAGCATATGAGTTTAGTTTATTACAAAAAGGATTCTTCTTTTGCCCACAAAATAGGGCAAACCCCCTAGAACTATTTATTGATTTACAAAAATTTAGAAGGAACCTAACTATTAGACGAAATTTCGAGGTCGAACAAAATAAAAATAAACCTAAGAATACCATTGGAAACAATGGACGCGATTCTAGTAATAGTAGTTATAAACACCAAGATGTTAAACCCAAATCGAACTTCTTTCCAGTTCAAAGTCAAGGATATACAGTGCTGGCCAAAAGTATTGGCACCCCTGCAATTCTGTCAGATAATACTCAATTTCTTCCAGAAAATGATTGCAATCACAAATGCTTTGGTAATAATATCTTCATTTATTTTGCATGCAATGAAAAAACACAAAAGAGAATGAAAAAAAAAGTCAAATCATTCATCATTTTACACAAAACTCCAAAAATGGGCCGGACAAAAGTATTGGCACCCTCAGCCTAATACTTGGTAGCAGAACCTTTAGACAAAATAACTGCGAACAACCGCTTCCGGTAGCCATCAATGAGTTTCTTACAATGCTCTGCTGGAATTTTAGACTATTCTTCTTTGGCAAATTGCTCCAGGTCCCTGAGATTTGAAGGGTGCCTTCTCCAAACTGCCATTTTGAGATCTCTCCACAGGTGTTCTATGGGATTCAGGTCTGGACTCATTGCTGGCCACTTTAGAAGTCTCCAGTGCTTTCTCTCAAACCATTTTCTAGTGCTTTTTGAAGTGTGTTTTGGGTAATTGTCCTGCTGGAAGACCCATGACCTCTGAGGGAGACCCAGCTTTCTCACACTGGGCCCTACATTATGCTGCAAAATTTGTTGGTAGTCTTCAGACTTCATAATGCCATGCACACGGTCAAGTAGTCCAGTGCCAGAGGCAGCAAAGCAACCCCAAAACATCAGGGAACATCCGCCATGTTTGACTGTAGGGACCGTGTTCTTTTCTTTGAAGGCCTCTTTTTTTTCCTGTAAACTCTATGTTGATGCCTTTTCCCAAAAAGCTCAACTTTTGTCTCATCTGACCAGAAAACATTCTTCCAAAAAGTTTTTGGCTTTCTCAGGTAAGTTTTGGCAAGCTCCAGCCTGTCTTTTTTATGTCTCTGGCTCAGAAGTGGGGTCTTCCTGGGTATCCTACCATAGAGTCCCTTTTCATTCAGACGCCGACGGATAGTACGGGTTGACACTGTTGTACCCTCGGACTACAGGGCAGCTAGAACTTGTTTGGATGTTAGTCGAGGTTCTTTAGCCACCATCCACACAATCTTTCGTTGAAATCTCTCGTCAATTTTTCTTTTCCGTCCACATCTAGGGAGGTTAGCCACAGTGCCATGGGCTTTAAACTTCTTGATGACACTGCGCACGGTAGACACAGGAATATTCAGGTCTTTGGAGATGGACTTGTAGCCTTGAGATTGCTCATGCTTCCTCACAATTTTGCTTCTCAAGTCCTCGGACAGTTCTTTGGTCTTCTTTCTTTTCTCCATGCTCAATGTGGTACACACAAGGACACAGGACAGAGGTTGAGTCAACTTTAATCCATTTCAACTGGCTGCAAGTGTGATTTAGTTATTGCCACCACCTGTTATGTGCCACAGGTAAGTAACAGGTGCTGTTAATTACACAAGTTACAGAAGCATCACATGATTTTTCAAAGGGTGCCAATACTTTTGTCCACCCCTTTTTTATGTTTGGTGTGGAATTATATCCAATTTTACTTTTTGACAATTCTTTTTGTGGTTTTCCATTGAAGACAAATTAAATGAAGATATTATTACCAAGGCATTTGTGATTGCAATCATTTTCTGGAAGAAATTGAGTATTATCTGACAGAATTGCAGGGGTGCCAATACTTTTGGCCAGCACTGTATCATCCCCACTTTTTTCAATCTAGTGTCTACAGATTTGAATAAGACCACAGCAAATAACACCTATCCCAAACACAAAGGTAATCTAACTAAGAAAGAAATAAGGGCACTCAATCAATTTAAGAAGAATAGCCAGATTATCATCCATCCAGCTGACAAGAGGGGGGGCATTGTGATCCAAGATTTTTTGGATTATGAAAATGAGTCCCAAAGAATCTTGAGTGATACCACATATTACAGAAGAATAACAGATAACCCTTTTCCTAAGATTCAGAAGGATCTTATCCTCCTAATCAAGAAAGCATTTGAGAATCAGTTTATAAAGAAAAAATATAAAAAATTTCTATTACCTAGAAACCCATGTACCCCCAATTTTTACCTTCTTCCAAAAATCCATAAAAATAGTGACAATCCTCCAGGGCATCCTTGTTTCTAATACCAAATGCGCCACCAGCCATCTGTCCCATTTCCTAGATCTATATTTACAGCCATATGTCAAATTATTACCCAGTTACTTACACGATTCCAGCCAATTCGGCCCTTGATTTTTGCCAACAGCTTAACCATACGAGCTGGGGCATTACTTTCACTCCCAATTACAGCCATGCAAGAAGTGAATTTTTAGATATCATCATTTCCATTGATAACAACGAAATATCAACCAATACATACTTCAAGTCAGTAGACACTAACAGCTATATTAATTATACTAGTTTCCATCATAGAAAATGGCTGAAGAATATCCCGTATAGCCAATTCAAACGTATACGACGCAATTGTACAAATAACACAGATTATCGGGTACAGGCAAAATATTAACAAAAAAGATTTAAAGAAAAAAACTATCCAAAACAACTGATTAACGATGCCTATAAGAAGTGCCTTAGCAGCACGCAAGCCGAATGTCTCAAACCTAGGATTCACAAAGAAGATCTTGAATATCGTACCAACTTCATCACCCAATACAGTACTTCCAATCAACATATACGTTATATTCTAAAGAAACATTGGCATATTTTGTTACAAGACCCATATCTAAAAAAGTACATACCCAGAAATCCGGTAATCTCATACCGACGGGCCCCTACTATAAAGAATCTACTTGCCCCAAGCAGACCCAAGCAACATCAGAAATTTACCCAAGCTACCAAACAGAGTAGTAGCCAAGTGCCCCCCAAGAACGGCAGTTACAAATGTAATACTTGCCGATGTCTCTGCTGTAAAACAATCACCCATAAAAAGACCTCTTTTACATCCAACACAAATGGAATGGAATTCCCTATTAAAGAAGAACTCCCACAAAAAAATGTATTCCATGTCCTGCTAGAAATGTACATGATGTAATCTGTAGTGAATGTCATTTTCTTACTAGTGGCTGTATTTTTGACTTATATAATCCTGAAGTTTCTTATCTGTGTCATGTGACTAGGAATTAGACCCACCAACTCACACAGCACCTTATGTGTGGACAGGAAGTCTAATTCTCTATGCATTCCTAAGGGAGCCTTACTTTCAGTCTCATAGGAATGAATAGAGCAGTAACTGACATCCTGTCCTGGGTCAGTTGGAGGTCAGGGAGTTGGTCACATCACCCAGCTACAATAAGAAGAGAGGTTATTACTCACAATTACATTCTCTGATAAGATGATGACATTCACTATAGGTTACATCATGCACCTTTCTAACAGGTCAGAGAATAATTTTTTTTGCGGGAGTCCTTCTTTAAGCATCATATGACGTGCAGTTCAACATATGTCATTTATCTCATAGAATGTAGCTGCGGCTTACAATATGTAGGCCGAACTACCCAGGCTCTGCATTGTAGACTTAACCAGCATCGCCACAATATACAGAAATTATACAGCAAGCATAGTCTATCTAGACATTGCTCCAACATGCCAGAAAAACAACACCACCCCTTTAAAATTACGCCTATTGACCATATTCCCTATAATCCATATAACCGTTTTGATATGCTACAGAAATGTGAAGTTTTCTGGATTTACCAACTCAACACGTTGTCTCCTTTTGGACTGAATGAAATCCATGAGACTATAGTATAACCCGTCACATGTATCATTAGCTATACGTATCCATCATACATATATATACATCATGAGGCTTAGGATAGTGCATAAGAAGCCGTGTGCATGTATATATATATATATATGTATAGATTGGGACGCCTCATTTTTGGCATTAATTCCCCATATATGTACATTCTACATACCAGCTTTTGTGGCCATTATCACTAGCATCCTGGCTATTATATAATATACGCATATTCCTCACAACCTGTAATATATAGTGGCAAAGTGAAATAAAAATGAAAATAAATAAAAACAATAGACAAATTGAATAAGGAAGAATACTGTAATAAGCCATTTAATACAAGTTATATAATTGAGCACAGTAACCTCACTATTCTTAAGAGTGATGATAAGGTCAAGACAGGGCAGCGATAAAAGCCTAACATTTCAACATACCTAGATACTATTAACTCCCTTTTGGGATTGTGATGTGTGTAACACTAGCGATATGTGTAACGAAAATGTTACAGTTATTATATAGTAAACTCTCTATTGCAGCCATTGAGTCCTCTTATACCAATCATTAGACCAGCGCTACATAATTTCCCCGTGTGCTGGATACTAGGTGAACACTTAGGGAATCAGTCTGAACCTCCATGATCTAGGGGACTAACAAAATATTGTCATCTAGATATATCAGGGGAATAATTGCATTCACATATTCATCCTAACCATAATGCACCGAACACCCAGTATAACGGGGTGCAGTCTTCGCATATACCTTGTAATACTCTACATTACATTACTCTACACAACAGGTGATTCTGCATTCTCCATCAGTTTCTTCCCCGCAGTCAATACAGTGCTGTCAGCGAGCCACGGGCGGGTGTCTGCCCCCTGTATTCTTCACCAGTCTCTTCCCTGCTGGTAATACAACACTACCAGCCAGTTACAGGTAAGGGTCCGGCTGCTGTATTCTACATCAGCTCTTCTTTCGCTGTCAATACCGCACTGCCAGCCAGTCAGAGGCTTGTGTCCGCCTACTAACCAGAAGAACACTCCCTTAGTTCTCAGGAGCGCGATTGCTACGACATAAGTATAATGAAAGCTCATACATTATTTCTACTAATAATTGAAAAAGCAGAAAACAAACAGAGATAATATTTGAAAATAATCCTATTCCTTTAGATTTTATTTCTATGTCTTAGCATCATTTTATTTTAATATGCAAATGCAGTAACACTCCCTCTGCACCTAGGCGCCAAAAAGGAGTTTAAATACCCTTCATTACCACTGCCTTCAGTTTTGTCCTGATGAAGAGGGTTGTTCATCCCTCGAAACGCGTTGACAAACTGCTGTATTACTATTGTTTTAATCCAATAAAACCAAGTATCCACAAGCTTTTCTGCACTCATGATACGTTCTTTGCCTCTGGGACAGCGCCTATAATACGATACAGAATTTTTTCCTCTCCTGTCTGACCATTATGACTCTTTCCCAACCCCACATGGTAAGCTCAATATAGCTCATATATCTCACCTAATATCTTAATAATACCGCACATGTGGCACTTTTTTCCTTTGCTTTGTATCTGTTTCCTGTGGAGGTAGAAGCCAATTTTCCCCACTTTAGGGGAAAAAAATTCCTTCCCGTCTCCAATCAGGCAATCAGAATTACTCATTGGCCTATGTTATATAGGTGCCTTAGGGATGTTCCTGAATTTTAAGTTCCTCCTGTCTTTGCTTACCGTAAGTCTAGGAACTTACGTGATCAATTAGTACATTCGGATATGCCCCCCTCTAGGATGATCAGACAGTACTTTTTGGCTCCATGCAAGATGGGTTGTTACCCCTGCCTGGAGTGTGTGAACTGCCGCTTAATGTTGAAAGGTGAGCGGTTCACACACCCTAGGAATGGGGAAACATATACCATCAAGCATTTTTTGACCTGCAATTCAGATTATGTTATTTACCTTCTTTCTTGCCCCTGTGACTTATGGTATGTGGGGGAGACGACCTTAGATCTAAAGACTAGATTGAATCAACACAGGTACACCATCCGGAAAAAGAAAATGGATCTTCCTGTATCCAGACACTTTACAGAACTAAAACATAGTGAGCATCAATTAAGATTTAGGATTATAGATCATGTTCCGCCACTTAGACATTGTGGGGACAGATCTAAAGTTCCCTACGTAAAGAACTAAAATGGATTTACAGTTTAGGCACCCTGAGCCCCCCTGGGTTAAATGTTTCAAAATGAATTTGTTGCTTTAGACCAGGGGTGCACAACCTTTTTTGGTCTGGGGGCCTCATTGTCACATTGCTCTATTTCAAGGGGCAGCAAATAAAAAAAAAATGTCGATCTGTGCTCATCGGCCTATTACACAAGCCAGTGCAAAGTGACTGGGGAGGAATGATCGCTGCCACAGTCATTCCTTCTTCATTTAGTTATATTGATTATTGGAAGCCCATCCCTGATTATACAGGGAGATGTGCTGCAGATAATCGTGCATCTTTCATCCTGATAAAATATGCAAATCAGTCGCCAAACGATCAATTCCTTGTTTATCGACTGATTTATTAGAAAAGTGGTGACATTTCCTTCCATCCTGCCTCCTATTCATAAATCAGCATTTTGCTTCACTGCAGAGGATGGCGCTCACTGGATATTACCATCTCCTGCCAATCCAGTTATAGGTACCCTGCAGTAACCAGTAAGCACTTTACCTTGCTAGTGGGGAAGGCACTTATTGGTTAACACTTGAATGACCAGACACGTTTTTGTGATTTAGCGCACGTGGTGGTTCAAACGGTTGTAACTATCTTATTTGTTGGACTACCAAAATATTTTTTGCAACAATTTACGTGACACATAGGGCCTTATAATTTATTTTTTAGTAGTTTTATTTGGAGGAAATTGTACAAAACATTTTGAAAAAATTACTATAGCTATAGTTGAGTTGTTTTTACGTGAATGGGCCGGTAATGGTGACGGTTTTGGTTGGTGAGGGTGTTTTTTCTTTTATGTATTTTATTTATTATTCTTTTACTTAATTTTTTTATATTTCTGTTACATAATATGTCCCCCAAGAGGTCATAAAAAGACCTTGGGGGACACCATAACTTTTTAAAATTTTGCACTTTTTCCTTTTTATTTTTTTACTGTTATTTGTTTTTTATTAATATTTTATTGTATTATTTTTTTTATAATTGGTTTATTACTTATTTTTTAAATATTTTTTTGCCACCTAATATGTCCCACAAGGGGTCATAAAAAGACTGTTGAAGGACAATGAACCCTTTTCCTTTTTATTCTTTCTTTTATTTGTATTTTATTATTTTTTTTAGAATTTCCTATTATTTTTTAAAATATTTTTTTGCCACATAATATGTCCCCCAAGGGGTCATAAAAAGACTGTTGCGGGACAGTGAACACTCTTTTATTTAGCACTTTTTCCTTTTTTTCTTTTTACTGTATTTTAATTTTTTTAACTTTTTTTATACTTTTCTATTTTTTTGTCACATTTTATTTCTCTTTTCTTTGTATTTTATTATATTTTTTATATCATTTTCAAATTTTTTAAATCCTTTTTTAAAAAAATTTTATATATATTTTTGCCACATAATTTGTCCCCAAGAGGTCACTGAAAGACCTTTGGGAGACAATAAGAGACTTTTTTTTTGTACTATTTCCACTGTAACTGGAGCATCCAAATGAGCCCCAGTTACAGGGAAACCTGCCTGCTGGTGGGGTAAGGGGGGGTAATCTTTGTACCAGGACAGAGTTGATCAGGGTCTACTGACCCTGAACCTCTGCGCTCCTCTGCCCCCGAGACACCCAGCGATCACGTGATCGCTGGGTCCACACTGCAGAGCGCTCATAGAGGAGAAGGCAGAAGTGTTGATAAAGCGCTTCTGTCTTCTCTTAGGCTCACCTAGGCACCTAGGTTGTGCACCCCTGCTTTAGACGCTTGCCAGCAGGTTTCCCTGCTCTCTTGTATTATACCAATCTCTGGGTATATTTGGTTTAACATAATGGTCTCTACTAGTTTATGATAATGTGTTTATTTTTATTAATATATTTTTTCTTATATTTATGTAGATCCCTGTTTGCCAATGTGGAGGAGGGTGACGACTCATCGGAATCTACGCAAATTTTCATTTTTATATAGCTGATTGCTGCGCACAAAACTATTTTGGGAGAATAAACATATTTACATTGTTCTTTTGTATTATTTAATTATTTCCTTTATATCTTTCCTGCTCTGTATACGCCATGATATGCCTTAGTATGACACCATCTAAGTGGTTTATGATGGGAAAGTTTGCGTTTCTGCCTGCTGTTTAGTGGGTTGGTATCGCTCATATCCCAGCATAGAGCAGGGATTGACCTGTCATATATATGATGGGACTTTCTGCTGCTCCCTCTATTTTTGGAGTCTTTAATAGGCATATGGTAGATTATGCGGGAGAACCGCGCTGTCCATTGGTAAGATTCTACTATTTGGACCTGGTAGCAATTATTTGGTTGTATTCTGTTTGCCCTAACTTGGCACTCGCCGATATAATGTATTGCAGTACGCCTGCGCCTACCTTTACATACTGGCTTGCCTTATCTTAAGATGGCGACTAGAGTTAGACAGAGATGCGTTGCGTATGTCTGACATGCGCAGTGCCCTGGTACGCTTCTCCCTTGTTCTATTTAGCCTACTGACATGCGCAGTGACAGCCAGGAGACGCCACACATGGCGCTCCGATGCTGTATTGTGGACTCTGATCGGATCTTCCCCCTTCCTCCTCATGTGGTACAGGTCAGGAATCATGTACACATTTGATACACCTGAGCTATGACACGTATATACAATTATTTATTATGTATGATTATTGACTGCACTGTTTTTTACGAACATCATAAATTGTACAATCATGTACTAAAGTGATTATGAATTATGCACTATGCTATATCATGTTTTTGATATATTTTGGACTTTGGAAAAGCACTTTTTTGCATGAATTAATGGTTTATTGTTAATTGATGTAATCAGTACATGCGCCTGCACTTTTTGAATATACAGTGCAGATAAGTATTCGGCCCCCTGGAACTTTTCAACCTTTTGCCACATTTCAGGCTTAAAACAAAAAGATATAACATTTTAAATTTTTGGTGAAGAATCAGCAACAAGTGGGTCACAATTGTGAAGTGGAACGAAATTTATTGGATCATTTAAACTTTTTTTGTAATAATAAAATAAAACTGAAAAGTGGGGTGTGCAAAATTATTCGGCCCCCTTGCATTAATACTTTGTTGCGCCACCTTTTGCTGCGATTACAGCTGCAGTCGCTTGGGATATGTCTCTATCAGTTTTGCACATCTAGAGAATAAAATTCTTGCCCATTCTTCCTTGCAAAACAGCTCGAGCTCTTTGAGGTTGGATGGAGAGCGTTTGTGAACAGCAGTTTTCAGCTCTTTCCACATATTCTCAATTGGATTCAGGTCTGGACTTTGACCTTGGCCATTCTAAGACCTGGATACGTTTATTTTTGAACCATTCCATTGTAGATTTTGCTTTATGTTTGGGATCATTGTCTTGTTGGAAGATAAATCTCCATCCTAGTCTCAGGTCTTTTGGATACTCCAACAGGTTTTCATCCAGAATGGTCCTGTATTTGGCTCCATCCATCTTCCCATCAATTTTAACCATCTTCCCCGCCCCTGCTGGTGAAAAGCAGGCCCAAACCATGATGCTGCCACCACCATGTTTGACAGTGGGGATGGTGTGTTCAGGGTGATGAGCTGTTTTGCTTTTACGCCAAACATATCGTTTTGCATTATTTCCAAAAAGTTGGATTTTGGTTTCATCTGACCAGAGCACCTTCTTCCACATGTTTGGTGTGTCTCCCAGGTGGCTTGTGGCAAACTGTAAACAAGACTTTTTATGGATATCTTTGAGAAATGGCTTTCTTCTTGCCACTCTTCCATAAAGGCCAGATTTGTGAAGTGTTCAACTGATTGTTGTCCTTTTTTGATACTGTGATCTTTGTCAGATCTACAGGCTTGCACATCTTCTTCCTATTCTGTGCTGCCATTGTTTCTGTTATCTCTCTCTCTCTCTCTCTATATATATATATATATATATATTTTTTTTTTTTTTTTCAAATAACCCCTTTTCCCCAAAATAAACAATAAAAAAAATTATAGGCATCACCACATCCGAAAACACCCTAACTACTAAAATATAACAATATTTATCCCACGAATGGCGTAACAGAAAAAAAATATAAAAATTACCAATGACACCATTTTTTGTCACTTTACCTCTGCAAACAAATGTAGTAAAAAGTGATTTTAAAAATTCACACACAATCACTAAAAAGTACAGATCACCTGCAAAAAAATTAGTCCTCACACAGCTCTGTACACATAACTGCAAAAAAGTTACGCTATAGGGTTCAGAATATGGTGAGGAAAAGAAATATTTCTTTTCAAGGTTTTTTTTGTCAGTATTAAAACGCAAGAAAAAGTATACAAGTGTGATATTGTAATCGTACTGACCTGGAGAATGAAGGAAACAGGTTACCACATTTTTCGCCCCATAGGACGCACTTTTTTCCCCAAAAAAATGGAGTGAAAAATGCCCTTGCATCTTATGGGGCGAACGCTAATGAACGCTTCTTAGCACCGGAGGACCAGGAAGCGCTGAAGGATCTGTACTCACCACTTCCTGGTCCTCCGTTTGGCTGTGCAGTGCTGCGCACAGCGTGAGGGTGCTCTGTGATCTCACGCTGTGCGTGCCGGGTCACAGCACAGCCGACAGAGGAGGAAGGAGAAGAGCGGAGGCGGCGAGGAGCGGAGGCGTCCAGGAGCAGGAGAGGTAAAAGGCTTTTTTATTTTAACTGTGGCATGCTGGGGGCTAATGGGGGCTAATAAGACGTCATATGGGGGCTGAAGTGAGGCATGGAGGCTGATATGGGGGCTAATTACAGATATGGGGGCTAATTACAGGCATGGGGGCTCATATGGGGGGCTGATGAGAGGCATGGGGCTCTTATCTGAGGTCTTATTGGGTGTCATTCACATTGGGGTCTGAGCTGAGGTCTGATCTGAGGTCTTATTAACATTGGAGGTCTAATTGGGGCTGTGAGCTGAGGTCTGATTAACATTGGGGGTCTGTTTGGTGGTCTCACCTAATATCTAATGAAAAATATTTTTTTCTTATTGTCCTCTAAAACCGGTGCGTCTTATGGGACAGTGCGTCTTATAGGGCGAAAAATACGGTAATTTTACTGCATAGGGAGCGCTTTGAAAAACACCCATAAAACTGTGGCAAAATTGCGTTTGTTTTTTAATTTCACCCCATTTGGAATTCTTTAGAGCATCCCACTATA
Organism: Rhinella marina; assembly: GCA_900303285.1. Classification (NCBI taxonomy): domain Eukaryota; kingdom Metazoa; phylum Chordata; class Amphibia; order Anura; family Bufonidae; genus Rhinella; species Rhinella marina. Next base: position 120,804 of record ONZH01025178.1, read on the forward strand.
TTGTATGCAATATTAAATAGTTCCATTAGAAAATACAACTTCCCCAACAAAAAACAAGCCCTTATAAGTCTATGTGAACGGAAAAATAAAAAAGTTATGGCTCTGGGAAGGGGGGAGTAAAAAACAAAACATGCAAAGATGGAAAATCGCAGGTCGAAGATGGAAAATCCAGTTCGACCTGTTATCCTGCAAGTTGATGCAGAGGAAGGCAAAAAACCCCTGTGAGGTAGATGCCAATTTTCCCCACTTTAGGGGGAAAAAATTCCTTCCTGACTCCAATCAGGCAATCAGAATAACTCCCTGGATCAACGACCCATTTCTAGTAACTATAACCTGTAATATTATTACACTCCAGAAATACATCCAGGCCCCTCTTAAACTCTTTTAGCTAACTTACCATCACCACCTCCTCAGGCAGAGAGTTCCATAGTCTCGCTGCTCTTACCGTAAAGAATCCTCTTCTATGTTTGTGTACAAACCTTCTTTCCTCCAGATGCAGAGGATGTCCCCTTGTCCCAGTCCTGGGGATAAATAGATGATGGGAGAGATCTCTGTACTGACCTCTGATATATTTATACATAGTTATTAGATCTCCCCTCAGTCGTCTAAAGTAAATAACCCTAATTTTGATAATCTTTCTGGGTACTGTAGTCCACCCATTCCAGTTATTACTTTAGTTGCCCTCCTCTGAACCCTCTCCAGCTCTGCTATGTCTGCCTTGTTCACAGGAACCCAGAACTGTACACAATACTTCATGTGTGGTCTGACTAGTGATTTGTAAAGTGGCAGGACTATGTTCTCATCACGGCATCTATGGCTCTTTTGATGCAACCCATTATCTTATTGGCCTTGGCAGCAGCTGTCTGACACTGGTTTCTATAGCTTAGTTTGCTGTTCACTAAAATTACTAGGTCCTTTTCCATGTCAGTGTTACCCAGTGTTTTACTATTTAGTATGTACTGGTGACTTGCATTATTGCTTCCCATGTGCATAACCTTACATTTGTCAGTGTTAAACATCATCTGCCACTTCTCTGCCCAAGCCTCCAACATAACCAGGTCTATCTGTAGCAGTGTAGTGTCCTCTTCTGTGTTAATTACTTTACATCTGTGTTGTTCCCATGTTCATATGTGCCCACATTACTGAGAATAATGAAATTTTAATATATGCAAATTAGGCTGTAAGAGCAATGGGGGCGTTGACATTACACTTAGAGGCTTCTCTCTCTCTCTTCACTTGTGCCCCCTCATCATTTTGATTAAGAGGGCCAGGCATGATGAGAGCTTCATTGCCTGGCCCTGTCAAAAGTGTAGAGGGGGCGCAAGTGCAGAGAGCAGAGCATCTAGGTGTAACGGCAACGCTCCCATTGCTCATAGAAGCTCATTTGTATATATTAACATCATTTTTCTCAGTAATGTGGGCACATATGAACATTGGACCAACACAGATACCTTCAGCTGCCAGGCGCACATGCAACAGGTCACCCAGTTTCATAGGTACAAATCTGCTGACGAATGCCCTTTAACCCTTTCAAGACCAAGCCGCAGTCTGCAAATCCGACTTTCACTTTATGTGTTAATAACTCTGGAATGCTTTTACTTATCCAAACCTTTCTATATCAATTCTCTTTTTATTAATAGGAAGCTTCTCAAGTGTACAAAGTAGGCATCAACATGAATTATGTCAGTAAACAAGATGAAATGAGGGTATACAGTACAGACCAAAAGTTTGGACACACCTTCTCATTCAAAGAGTTTTCTGTATTTTCATGACTATGAAAATTGTAGATTCACACTGAAGGCATCAAAACTATGAACAATTAACACATGTGGAATTATATACTTAACAAAAAAGTGTGAAACAACTGTAAATATGTCTTATATTCTAGGTTCTTCAAAGTAGCCACCTTTTGCTTTGATTACTGCTTTGTACACTCTTGGCATTCTCTTGATGAGCTTCAAGAGGTAGTCACCTGAAATGGTTTTCACTTCACAGGTGTGCCCTGTCAGGTTTAATAAGTGGGATTTCTTGCCTTATAAATGGGGTTGGGACCATGAGTTGTGTTGGGCAGAAGTCAAGTGGATACACAGCTAATAGTCCTACTGAATAGACTGTTAGAATTTGTATTATGGCAAGAAAAAAGCAGCTAAGTAAAGAAAAACGAGTGGCCATCATTACTTTAAGAAATGAAGGTCAGTCAGTCCGAAAAATTGGGAAAACTTTGAAAGTGTCCCCAAGTGCAGTCGCAAAAACTATCAAGCGCTACAAAGAAACTGGCTCACATGAGGACCACCTTAGGAAAGGAAGACCAAGAGTCACCTCTGCTGTGGAGGATAAGTTCATCCGAGTCACCAGCCTCAGAAATCGCAGGTTAACAGCAGCGCAGATTAGAGACCAGGTCAATGCCACACAGAGTTCTAGCAGCAGACACATCTCTACAACAACTGTTAAGAGGAGACTGTGTGCAGCAGGCCTTCATGGTAAAATAGCTGCTAGGAAAACACTGCTAAGGACAGGCAACAAGCAGAAGAGACTTGTTTGGGCTAAAGAACACAAGGAATGGACATTAGACCAGTGGAAATCTGTGCTTTGGTCTAATGAGTCCAAATTTGAGATCTTTGGTTCCAACCACCGTGTCTTTGTGCGACGCAGAAAAGGTGAACGGATGGACTCTACATGCCTGGTTCCCACCGTGAAGCATGGAGGAGGAGGTGTGATGGTGTGGGGGTGCTTTGCTGGTGACACTGTTGGGGATTTATTCAAAATTGAAGGCATACTGAACCAGCATGGCTACCACAGCATCTTGCAGCGGCATGCTATTCCATCCGGTTTGCATTTAGGTGGACCATCATTTATTTATCAACAGGACAAAGACCCCAAACACACCTCCAGGCTGTGTAAGGGCTATTTGACCAAGAAGGAGAGTGATGGGGTGCTACGCCAGATGACCTGGCCTCCACAGTCACCAGACCTGAACCCAATCGAGATGGTTTGGGGTGAGCTGGACCGCAGAGTGAAGGCAAAAGGGCCAACAAGTGCTAAGCATCTCTGGGAACTTCTTCAAGACTGTTGGAATACCATTTCAGGTGACTACCTCTTGAAGCTCATCAAGAGTGTGCAAAGCAGTAATCAAAGCAAATGGTGGCTACTTTGTAGAACCTAGAATATAAGACATATTTTCAGTTGTTTCACACTTTTTTTGTTAAATATATAATTCCACATGTGTTAATTCATAGTTTTGATGCTTTCAGTGTGAATCTACAATTTTCATAGTCATGAAAATACAGAAAACTCTTTGAATGAGAAGGTGTGTCCAAACTTCTGGTCTGTACTGTATATAAAACATATAATACCAGTTTCAATAAAACAAATCTTATCTGCCTTCAGTCCCACCTTCCTTGCCTTCTTTACATCAATTTAAGATCTGTATCTTGGAAGGACTGGGACAAGTAAGCAGATGAAGGAGGTTGGGGGGGAGAGAGGTTGGATGTGGGAGGGGGGTTAGAGGAAATAAAAGAAATGACAACAAAGTAAGAAGTAAAAGAAGAAGGCTACTTTCACATTATAGGCAGGGGTGTCCGGCAGGTTAACAGCCTTCCGGATCCGTGCTGCCACTAGTGCACCTGTGCGGCCGGAACTACGCTCAGTCCCCATTCACTATAATTGGGGCGGCCGGAGTTCCGGCCGCAGCAGGGCAAACATGCCGAGAGGTGGCCGGACTAAAATTACAACAGGTGCACTAGCGGCAGCATGGATCCAGCAGGCTGTTCACCTGCCGGACACCCCTGCCGCTAGTGTGAAAGTAGCTGAAGAGAGGCAAGCGGAAGAAAGGTTGTTCTTATATGTAACTAATAATTAAGACGTACCTTTCCACCCCTAACAGACCAAGAAGTAGCGAAAGAGAGTCTTAACCCTCTCGAAGTGCTAGAGGGAGAAGCAATTCTGTTACTATCATAAGATTCAAATCACAGCCAAAAAATGGGCTTTTTGGAAACCACTTGTTACGGCGCTGTAAGCATGGACGGCAATAAGATAAGATAAAAAGGTTTCTTCTTTATTGGTCTACGCGTTTCAAGGGCGTACAGCCCTCTTCCTCAGGACAATAAAAGCAGTATTCAGTGAGTTCTCTAGACCAGCTATGAGATTTTATCACTAAAGAGTTGATCCTTCTAAAGTGAACATAATGAAGAAAAGTGAGAGGGAAAGGCTGGACTACCTCCTGAATGTCTTGTTTTTCGGGTATGTTACCTTTACGGAATAGCTGAGCCAAAGGATACCTATTAAACATCCGCCACATTGTCGCATATGGTTGCACAGGTTTCCCAATAACTATAGGGAGCAGACACACCAATAGTAACAAAGATGGAGTAGGCGCTAGCTCTGGCCCCATTGAATACCACTAGAGATGAGCGAATCTATTCGCCGCTTCGTAGATTCATATAGAATCTTGGAAATTTTTAGCTGCAAAGCGAATCCGAATTTCTTTGGATTCGCTTCGTATTATTCATAAATCTTCGCAAAATTTAACACGCTTACGATACGTATGAAATGCAAGAAACATATGCATTCTGCGTCAGGCGGGACAATGATGATATGCCCACGCAAGAGCGGGAAAGTGAAAATACGCCCCCATCAGAACTGGAAAAAACCAGCCCGGCCCACCGGGATCTAACTGTTTTGCACGTATAGGGAGTGAAGACTCCTCCCTCAGTACTCCACCCTCCTCTGAAGTCTGAACCAGTTTAGACCAGTGCTGACCTCAGAGCAAGAGGAAAGCATCATGGCAAAAAAACAGCTGCGTCCAAATTGGAACGAGATGTATTTTGGGGACGACTTACCTGAACCACCACCCACTCAAGACATCAGGGTGTCACAACTCTGCCAGAGAAACCCAGCTTCAGTGCCTGTGTCTTCCTTACCACCTGCTAAGGTTGCTGAAGCTCGTGCGGCGGAGGCGGCTGGAGCGTCCACTTCGCCGCCCAGGAGGAGATCCACCCCTTCCATACACCAGAACCCAATTGTTCCACCATCTGTGACAGCCCATGCACAAAACCTCTGGGACTATAAAACCGCAGTAGAGGACTGGGTCATACAGGTACTTGACCACCCTAGGCCGGGAGATCCTTCATTGGAACACCGAAAGGGAACTGTGATTTGGTTTTCCGTTGGGAGAGGGTCTGGCTTTCTGCAGGATGACGACGATGGAAAGGAATATTTTGTGGGCCGCAGGTCGGTGAAACGGCCATACCTGCCACAACATCGGCATAGCCTATACGTGGGGGATTAGGTGGAGTACACCCCCATGGCATCCCTGAAAGGCCCATTTGCAACCGGGGTTACCCTCCTTTCAAAGCCTCTAGAGCCTACAATGGAACCAGAAGTGTGGCCAGATGAACCACCAGGTCCAGGACGCTTGCGCTGCCTGCAGGAGTTCCCAGATGGCGTCCTCCAGTTCAGGGAAAAGCCATAGCCTCAGCCGGAGCCTCTGATTCCTGGACTGCCAGCACCACCACTGCTAGCTGACCACGTTATCGTTCACCTTCCAATCCATGGTGGTCCACCAATACTAGCTGCCGTGGAAGATGAAGCCAACAGCAGCCAGGGAAGCTGGGGCTTCTTTCCTGGATGCAACCGTTCCAGAACCGCTGCTTCCGGAAGTCCTTACCCCTGCTGTCCCGGCAGGAGCATCCGGAAAAGTGAAAATGGCTGCGTCGTGCGTCACCACCACCCGGACCCAGTCAAGCCCAACTTAAGTAAGAAAAGGGCACTGGAATTACACCACCGCAGCGAGCATGGCCTACAAGAGGCAGGAGCGTCCTCTGATGAGCTTCAGCAGCAGCTCAAGCGAGGAGGAATTCAGGTCCCTCATATGAGGAACCCAACTACTGGCAGTGTCAAGGACACTGCAGGAGGACCTATGGGAGCCACACCATGGACTGCACCTGACGGGTGAGATGCTAGTTGGCAGTTGTTTTTGTTTAGTTTGTGTTGCCCTCGTTTGACTCTCACCCAGATGGGCATGGCTGTCAGGACACCCTCCATTCTGCAGAAAATTCCCTGTTGTGCCGAAGTGTGCCTATTTTCCTTTTTAACCCCCCAGGTTATTTGGGAGCCCCCTTGGCAGAAAGGGATCTCTATGTGCTGCTATTCTCTATTATCCATGTGGATTACACATTACCTGTTTGGATTACAATTTTCTTGTGCCTATCATTGGGGGACACAGCACCAGTGTCACAGCACCAGTGGGTATAGGCAGCTGCCACTAGGAGGCAACACTAGACAATAAAAAAGTAGCTCCGCCTGGCAGCCTATACCCCTCCTACGGACACCAGGCTAGCTCAGTTTTAGTCTAGTGTCCGTAGGAGGTAGACACTGGTGCTTTGCACCTCTATTTTTTATTTTAGTTTTATTTCTTTCTTTTCTCTTTCAGGTTATCAGGGGGGCCGTCGGCGTGGGAAGCCACATCAGACGTAGACCCCCTGAGGGTGCCTGGAGAATGTTTTCGCATTCTCCCTGCGCCGGTCACCCGTCCCCATTGGTAGCTGCCCCCTGCAGCTGGATGCCAGTGCCCCACTCCGGTGCGAGGTCACTGAAGGGTGACCCTGCGCGCACCTGAAGCCGTCGGAGAGGTGAGTATGCAAGCCCCCCCCCCCCCGCCTCCCCCCTCCTCTCCCTCCCTCCAAGAGCCCCCTGCTGCATTTTGAACAGGTTCTTTTCTGGTGGGGGGGTAGCCCCCCACCCCCCACCCCAGCACCTGATATGCCGCCCCTCTGGGGACGTTGAGCCTCCCGGCAGACGCCCGGATGCCTCCTGGCTTCCTCCTCTGCGGCCTCCGGCTCCTTACCTGCGGGGGGGACGGGCCGCGTGTCGCTTTCCGGGCTGCCCCCTGGTCTCTGGGGCCCCTCCGGCTCCTCCTTGGCGGACGTACGGGCTTCTCGCTCGTGCGCGCCGCACCGGCACTTCCGGCCGGGCGGCGCTCTAAATTTAGGGCCGCGGCTTCTGGATATGCTAGGCCGCATGTGGGCGGGCGCCTCCCAGTGACGTCACGCTGGGCAGCGCGCCCGCCCGATGTTCTGCCCTCCTCCTCCTGTTCCCGCCGGCGGGCTCTTCTGCTCTTAGCCCCCTCCTTTTTGTGGGTGGTCTTTCCCTGGCAGTCTTCTTCTGCAGTGTGCTCTGATCCAGCATCCTGCTTTTCCGGTGATCTGCACAGCTTCTCCAGTGGTCAGCCTCTCCAGTGGTCAGCTTCTCCAGTGGTCTGCAGCGTTTTCCAGTGCTCAACTGTTCCAGGGTCTGGTAGGCACCCAGTGGGTGATACTCCTCCTCCTCCTCCTCCCCAGGCTATTGCTTGTTCGTTGAGCCTTTCACCATGTCTGGTCCCCGGGACGACCCTCCTAGGCAGTGTGCTCCCGTGGCTGTGGCGACGCACTTTGCGTGCGCTCGCTGTAATCAAAAATTCCCTAGCGGTCAGTCTGGCTCCCAATGTGTGCCTTGCCTTACTCCTGGCACTGAGACTCCTGCTTCCTCTGGCTCCGGATGCGGCTCCACCCGTGTGGGCTAGGTCCCTGACCCAGGCGATTGATGACCTCTCTAAATTGTCTCAGGTCATGATCCACGCCATTGATCGGCTGCCGTCCCAGGCACCCCCCTCTGCGACCCCTCCTCGGGTGTCTCCTGACTCCCCCTCTAGGGGACGGCCCTCCAAGAGGCGTAGGCGTTCCCTTCTCGGTCACCTTCCCGGTGTTCCTCTGACCTTTCCCCGGAAAAGTCCACTGCGGGCGGTTCTCAGCATCTCCTCTCTGACGCATCGGGGGACTCCTGTGACTCTGCCTCAGAGTCTGACAGGGAGGATCATCTGGCCTCTGCGGTGCAAGCCTTGGTCCGTGCAGTGCGGGACACACTCCATATCCGGGACGAATCTCCCTCTGCGGTCCGAGGTGAAGTTTCGTTTAGTCGCCATAAGCGGCGTCCGCTAGTATTCCCTAGTCACAAGGACTTTGGAGGTCTCTTGGACAGAGAATGGAAGCCACCCCCGACCGGCGCATTCCCTCCTCTAAGCGCGACAGAAGCTCTCTTTCCGTTTGCTGCGGATTTAGTTTCTGCCTGGACGGTCCCACCTACTGTGGACCCCCCTATCTCCCGGCTGTCTAAATCCACCACCCTCCCCTTGGCGGACTGTGCGTCCCTGACGGATCCTGTGGACAAAAAGATCGATACGTTCTCCAAATCCGTCTTCATCGCTGCGGGTTCTGCCCTTCGCCCTGCTTTTGCGGCGTCTTGGGTCAGCAAGGCCTGCTCCGTTTGGGCCAAGCAACTGGTCCATGACATCTCCTCGGAGGTCCCTCGTGAGGATCTGCTTTCCCTAGCCTCACAGGTTCTTCACGCCTCCAAGTATCTGTGTGATGCTTCTCAGGAAACGGCTCGACTGTCTGCTCGGGCTGTGGCTAACTCCGTTTGCCATTCGTCGCTCTGTTTGGCTGAAATCGTGGTCGGCTGACGCCGCCTCCAAGAAGGCTCTTACTTCTCTTCCTTTTCAGGAAACAGGCTTTTTTGGAGAGCGGTTGGACAAGATCATTTCCGATGCCACTGGTGGCAAGAGTTTCCTTGTTTGCCGCAGAACCGGCCCAGGCGCTCCCAGCCTCCGAAGCGCTCCAGTCGCTTTCGCTCCTTTCAAGCCCCTGCTCGTCAGCAGTCCTCGAAGGGTGCTCCCTCAGCCCCCTCTTCCGGGAAGCCCTCCTTTAAGCCCCGGCCTTCCTGGCAACCGCGCTCTCGCCCTTCCAAGGGCCCTGCCCCCAAGTCTTCTTCCTGAGGCCTTCCCCACTCGGGTCTTTCCCTCGGGTGGGGGGTCGTCTACTCTCCTTCAAGGAGGTATGGCTCGCCCACGTCACCGACGCATGGGTACGGGAGGTGGTGTCTTCCGGCTACAAAATAGAATTTGCGTCCCTTCCGCCTCCTCGTTTTTTCCAGTCTCGGATCCCCCGCTCCCTCTGCTGGGCTTTTGGCTCTTTCCCGTGCTGTTCACCACCTCCTTGCTCAAGGGGTTGTAGTTCCAGTTCCCCCCTCCGAGCGCTTTCAGGCTTCTACTCGAACCTGTTCACCGTTCCCAAAAAGGACGGCTCTGTTCGGCCCATCCTGGATCTGAAGCGTCTCAACCTCTTTGTCCGCCTCCGCCACTTCCGCATGGAGTCGTTGCGGTCTGGTCGCGTCTCTGGAA
>ONZH01025179.1:0-30741 GCA_900303285.1 Rhinella marina
CCAGTCTCAGGGACATGTGCCTGACCGCTCCCAACACCAGCTCCCACATCACTATCTTTGTCTCTGCTTGCCCACCTACTGGAGGAATCAGCGGATCTCTCCTCCTCACCTGTCTGTCGGACATACTGTACTGTAACATTAACAGTAAGGGTAAAAGAGCAGGCCGCAATTTCGCACCAAATACGCAACTACTGATGATTGACGCATCGAATTTAGTGTAAAAGAACGGCAGCCTCAGTGTTATCTGTTATTGGCTTTTATGGTGTGATCACCTCTAGTATGTCTTTTTTTCTTAAGCACGAGGAGCGTGCTTTCTTCACCGATGCAGCATGCCAGACCGCAAGTACTTATATATCAAGTAAATGCACCCCAAAACTGGCTGTATCAGGATGTAATTTCGAATGGTGAATAGACGTACTTATATTTGCTATTAATACACCCCAAAACTGTTTGTATCACAGTGTAAATTCACAGCAGAATGGCTAATAACACATAGATATATTTTCTATTAATACACCCCAAAAATGGCTGTATCACAGTGTAAATTCACCGCAGAACGGCTAATAACACGTAGTCATATTACCTATTAATACACCCCAACAATGGTCTGTATCACAGTGCAAATTCACCGCAGAACAGCTAATAACATGTAGTTATATTTCCTATTAGTACAACCCAAAAATGGCTGTTTCACAATGTAAGCTGACCGCCGAACAGCTATTAACACGTACTTTTATTTCCTATTAATACACCCCAACAATGGCGGTATCACAGGGCAAGTTCCCGCAGAGCGGCTAATAACACGTAGTTATATTTCCTATTAATACACCCCAACAATGGTTGTGTCACAGTCAGGGCCGGCCTTAGGGTAGATGGCGCCCTGTGCGAAACTTTCTCTCGGCGCCCCCCCCCCCCCCGAGTGACAGTACTAACGTCATACAGTATAGAGCTATAAATACAGTGCAGAGATATATAGCGTGATATAGGTAGGTAGAGTAAGACAGTGTATATATATATATATGTCTACACTGTATTTATAGCTCTCTATACTGTCCTATATCACACTATATATCTCTGCACTGTATTTATAGCTTTCTATATTGAAATGTAACCTAATATAGCACACATACCTCTTACATCCAGTGACGTCTCCTCTCATGTAGATCTTCTCTTTTCTCATCTTCTCCTTTCAGACCAGACGCCATTTTTCAGCCATTTCTCATCTCTGCAGTTTGACAAAAAAAAAATCTTAGTTTACACAGTGTCCTAAAATAACTGCGCCCAGCAAATAGTGTCCTGTAATAGTGTAAACATAACACTCCCCAGAAATAACTGCGCTGATACTGTGCCAGGGTGCCCCCACAGTAATAGTGCTCCCAAAGTCCCAACTAATAATTCTCTGCCAGAGTTCACTTGTTAGTAATAGTGCCCCCAACAGTACTAATGTCCCCACTGTGCCCCAGAAGTAATAATGCTTCCAATGTGCCAGTAAGAAGTGCCCCCCAATAATGTGATTGATTCCCCCCCAAAATCATGTGCCATTAAAAAGTGTCCCACCCCCATAGATGCCCCCCAAATTATGTGCCAGTAAGAAATGCCCCAGTGCCCCCATGTGCCAGTAAGAAATGCCCCAGTGCCCCCATGTGCCAGTAAAAATGCCCCCAGTGCCAGTAAAAATGCCCCCAGTGCCCCCCATGTGCCAGTAACAATGCCCCAGTGCCAGTAAAAGTGCCCGCATGTGCCAGTAAAAATGCCCCAGTGCCCGCATGTGCCAGTAACAATGCCCACAATAACCCCATGTGCCAGTAACAATGCCCACAATACCCCCATGTGCCAGTAACAATGCCACTATGTGCCAGTAAAAATGCCCCCAGTGCCCCCTTGTGCCAGTAAAAATGCCCCCAGTGCCAGTACAATGCTCCCATGTGCCAATAAAAATGCCCCCAGTGCCCCCTTGTGCCAGTAAAAATGCCCCCAGTGCCAGTAAAAATGCCCTCAGTGCCCCATGTGCCAGTAAAAATGCCCCAGTGCCAGTAAAATGCTCCCATGTGCCAATAAAAATGCCCCAGTGCCCCCTTGTGCCAGTAAAATGCCCCCAGTGCCCCCATGTGCCAGTAAAATGCCACTATGTGCCAGTAAAAATGCCCCCAGTGCCCCCTTGTGCCAGTAACAATGCCCCCAGTGCCAGTAAAAGTGCCCCCAGTGCCAGTAAAAATGCCCCCAGTGCCCGCATGTGCCAGTAACAATGCCCACAATACCCCCATGTGCCAGTAAAATGCCACTATGTGCCAGTAAAATGCCCCAGTGCCCCCTTGTGCCAGTAAAAATGCCCCCAGTTCCAGTACAATGCTCCCATGTGCCAATAAAAATGCCCCCTTGTGCCAGTAAAAATGCCCCCAGTGCCAGTAAAATGCCCCCAGTGCCCCCTTGTGCCAGTAAAAATGCCCCAGTGCCAGTAAATTGCCCCCAGTGCCCCCATGTGCCAGTAAAAATGCCCCCAGTGCCCCCTTGTGCCAGTAAAAATGCCCCCAGTGCCCCCCTTGTGCCAGTAAAATGCCCCCAGTGCCCCCCTTGTGCCAGTAACAATGCCCCAGTGCCCCCTTTGCCAGTAAATGCCCCCAGTGCCAGTAAAAATGCCCCCAGTGCCCGCATGTGCCAGTAACATGCCCACAATACCCCCATGTGCCAGTAAATGCCACTATGTGCCCAGTAAAAATGCCCCCAGTGCCCCCTTGTGCCAGTAAAAATGCCCCCAGAGCCAGTACAATGCTCCCATGTGCCAATAAAATGCCCCCTTGTGCCAGTAAAAATGCCCAGTGCCAGTAAAATGCCCAGTGCCCCCTTGTGCCAGTAAAAAATGCCCCCAGTGCCAGTAAAATGCCCCCAGTGCCCCCATGTGCCAGTAAAAATGCCCCAGTGCCAGTAAAATGCTCCCATGTGCCAATAAAATGCCCCCAGTGCCCCCCTTGTGCCAGTAAAAATGCCCCCAGTGCCACGTAAAATGCCCCAGTGCCCCCATGTGCCAGTAAAATGCCACTATGTGCCAGTAAAAATGCCCCCAGTGCCCCCCTTGTGCCAGTAAAAATGCCCCAGTGCCCCCCTTGGCCAGTAAAATGCCCCAGTGCCCCCCTTGTGCCAGTAAAATGCCCCCAGTGCCCCCCTTGTGCCAGTAAATGCCCCATGTGCCAATAAAAATGCCCCCATAAAAAAAAATAAACACTTACTTACCTCCATGGAGCCGGCAGCGATGCGATGCAGGCCTCTTCCGGCCTGTGTCCCGCCTAGGGCCTGCAGCCTATCAGAGGAACGGGCAGGGGAGACGCCTCTCCCTCCCCTGCCCCGCATCTCCAAAGGCAGACTATGGAGATGAGCGCTTCCACAAGGGAAGCGCTCATCTCCCTCTGCCCCACCGCCGCCCCAACTGTGCGGCACTTGCAGGGCACGGCCGGGCCATTAAGGGGGCGCTCTGGCAGGGCGCCCCCTTAAGTGGCCCGGAGTGAAGCGCCCTGTGCAACCGCACGGGTCGCACACCCCAAAGGCCGGCCCTGGTCACAGTGTAAATTCACTGCAGAACGACTAATAACATGTGCTGGTATTTCCTATTAATACACCCCAACAATGGCTGTATCACAGGGCAAGTTCCCGCAGAGCGGCTAATAACACGTAGTTATATTTCCTATTAATACACCCCAACAATGGTTGTGTCACAGTGTAAATTCACTGCAGAACGACTAATAACATGTGCTTGTATTTCCTATTAATACACCCCAACAATGGCTGTATCACAGGGCAAGTTCCCGCAGAGCAGCTAATAACACGTAGTTATATTTCCTATTAATACACCGCAAAAATGGCTGCTTCACAATGTAAGTTCACCGCAGAACAGCTAATAACACGTACTTGTATTTCCTATTAATACACCCCAACAATGGCTGTATCACAGTGTGATTCACTGCAGAACGACTAATAACATATACTTGTATTTCCTATTAATACACCCCAACAATGACTGTATCACAGGGCAAGTTCACAGCAAAGTGGCTAATAACACGTAGTTATATTTCCTATTAATACACCCCAACAATGGTCTGTATCACAGTGTAAATTCACAGCAGAACAGCTAATAACACGTACTTATGTTTTCCTAGTAATACATCCCAAAACAGGTTGTATCACACAGCACTTTCTCCCCAATAACAAGCAAGATTTGCTGGAATTACTGAGCTATCATATAGTGCAATTTGGATCCCCAATTAGTGCAGCAAGGTGTAATAATAATCGCTCCTATTACCCAGTCTTTACACTCCCCTATTGGTCCCTGCTCTCTCTCTATAGTGTGGATAATGCCTCCCCATCCTTTCCTTACATTTGGAATGATCTTTCCCTGAACTTCTAAATTGTTTTTTTGCTGAATAAAGTCTTTCCAAAACTTTCCCTAGTGCCTGTCACATCTCTTCCTTCACTAAGTACACTGGAAAATGGCAGAAACCAACATGGCTGAGGCTATTTATAGGGCTCTGACATCACAAGGGGCTGACTGGCTGCTGATTTGCAGCATGCATGGCATTGTGAGTGATCCCTCGTTCCCAGAGTTCTTAGCTCCATGTTCTAACATGTGCAGCAACCATTTCAGGGAAAAAATATGATTCGTTACCACAAAGTGCTAGGAAATTTGACTTCGGGATGGATCGAATTTTTCCTGAAATTCGGTTCAAATCCACTTCGTCAACTTCGATTCACTCATCTCTAGTGATCAGTGTAGGTACTTAACAGAAAACAAAATACTATTTTGGCCAAAGAATGGGCAAATAGGTGACAATGGTAAGCGCTGAGATATAACTACCTTCCTAACAGAGCAGCAGTCCTGCTGCTGACATACTGACGTTTGCTGTATGGAGGCACATTTCAGCCACAATCCACTTTCCCTTGAAAACATACCCCTTTCTGCTAATCCATGTCCCCTACTTGGATGAGTCACAGATGGCGTCTGAAAGTGTGTAGAACAGGGGTGCACAACGTGCAGTCCAGGGGCCTCATGCAGCCCTCGATACCATTCTGTGTGGCCCCCACCCATCTAGTAAGAGATTTGTATTTTTACACACATGGAAAAAATTGTTGGTACCCTTCAGTTGAAGAAAGAAACACTACAATGGTCACAGAAATAAAGTGAAACTGAAAAAAGGAATAAAAAACAGACATTGCTTTTGAATTGTGGTTCAACAGAATCATGTATAAAAAAAACTAATGAAACTTAATATTTTGTTGCACAACCTTTTGAGGCAATCACTGCAATCAAGTGATTTCTATAACTCTCAATGAGACTTCTGCACCTGTCCACAGGTATTTTGGCCCACTCCTCGTGAGCAAACTGTTCCACGTGTCTCTGCATGTTTTAGTTCCTTCCACAGATGTTCAGTAGGAGTTAGTCAGGCCTCATAGAAGGCCACTCCAGAATAGTTCAATGCTTTTCCCTTTCTTGGATGTTTTTACCTGCATGTTTTGGGTCATTATGCTGTTGGAGGACCCATGATCTGTGACTGAGACCAAGCTTTCTGACACTCCAGAATGCCTTGATCGTTTTGAGATTTCATTGTACCCTGCAGCACACATATCAATCTGAAGTGACTTTCTCCATCACACAGACTCCTGATGCAGGGTGATTTAGCGAATTCTCGCAAGACCACGTTGTACCATAGCTTCCAATGGGACAGCATTTCACTCAGACTGGAGTAAGACGCTGATGCAGAGAAGAGCCCTGCAGAGACGCTGTCCCGTCGGCAGCTCTATGGTACATTGTGGTCTCATGAGAAGTCCCACTTATGAGATTATACTGCATCAGGAGGCTGTGTGACAGAGATCATCTCAGGGGACATGACTGCAGAATAGGGGGTGCATATTCATAAGTGAAAGTATGCCATGCTCAAGGAATCATGGCCTACTAGAATGTATAAATATTTTTTTGGATTGGTGAAAGATCCTCTTTAAGAATAAGGCCACTTTCACGCTTGCGTTTGCAGGATCCGTTTGTGAGATCCGTCACAGGCTCTCACAATCGGTCCTGAACTGATCAGTTTTGTCCTAATGCATTCTGAATGGAAAAGGATCCGTTTAGAATGCATCAGTTTTACTTCAGTTTGCTTTAGTACAGTCAGCATTCCGTTTTGGAGGCGGACACTAAAACGCTGCTTGCTGCGTTTTGGTGTCCGTATGAAGAAACTGATCCAAACTGATCCGTCATGACTCACAATGTAAGTCAATGGGGACGGATCTGTTTTCTCAGACACAATAGAAAACGGATCCGTCCCCCATTGACTTTCAATGGAGTTCATGACGGATCCATCTTGGCTATTTAAAAGATAATACAACCGGATCCGTTCATAACTAATGCAGACGGTTGTATGATCATGACGGAAGCGTTTTTGCTGATCCATGACGGAGCCAGCAAAAACGCTGGTGTGAAAGTAGTCTTAGCTGTGCATTGTTTTCTCCATAAAGTTGTTACAATTAAAATTTGATGGAATTAATTTAGTGTATTTAATTCCCTAGAATGGTAGCGGAGGTATGTGTATGGGGAAAGGGTTCCAAAAAAGACCTCTCACACAGGGTGCCATGTAACCTAGCCAGTCTGTCCACCTCCACCACATGCTCCTCAATCAACATCCTCCTGTCCCCAGCAAAAACAGAGCAGAGTATTAATATGACTCCACCTCCCTCCTATTATATATGTAAACTGACTATGCTGTCTTAGAGCTGATGAGCCTGGGCAAAAGAAACCACAAAGAGGATCAGTTGCTACTGTGCATCAAGCAAATGTCCCGCTGGATGTTTCCTCGGCTTTTACAACTGGGCAGTGTGGTCGGTGACAGTGGCAGGAGCATTGTGGCTGTGCTGCATTTAGGGGATATAAGACATAACCCATGCATGGCGCACATTATAAATTTGGCAGTGCAATGTTTGTTAAATAGTATTGTGGCTTGAAGAAGGTGCTGACCATGTCCAGGAGAGCGAATGCCAGCAACTCTTATGTGACTAATAAGGCCCTTCTGGATTTGCAGCGATAGAACAGTCTGCCTTTGCACCACTTGATCTGCAACATTTCAACTCGCTAGAATTCCACCTAGCATATACTGGAGCATCTGTAAGAGCAGCATAAAGTGGCCATTGATTACATCATGCATGTTTTATTTTGAACTGAGGCAGTAGCAGCTCATCAGGGATGCATGTCATACATAGTCAGGTCCTTCGAAGAGGCCAGGAACAGCAGCATCAATTACGTCAACCTCCCGATATTTATACTGTATTTGAGCAAACACTCATGCTGATGCAAGGGATAGTGGAAGAAAACAGCTTCTACATCTTGCTATCCACCCTGTGGCTGTTAGGGACCTGCACAGACAATGTTACATGGAGGATGTTTTGTATCTTTTTCTGTGTTTTTTTTTTTTTTAATTCATTAATTTTTTTTATACATCTCTACCACTGCTACCACTACAACAGATACAGTAATACAGTCAATACAGTTTGTTGAACATTATAGAGCAGTTTTTTCAAGTGTTACACCTACCTGAAACACATCAGCAAATGGATATGTAGTGCCTGAACCTGGACGCTGCCCTTTCTCCGACATATACCCAGTTTCCTAACCCCATGGACTTCTTGGTCAGCAGATTGGAAAAGTGGATGGAATTGGCCCACTTTGCTAACGGTATACTGTATTGTCCAGCCTCCAGTGTACTGCTAGAGAGGGTTTTCAATGCAGCAGGTGGTGGTGTCACACCAAAGCATACAAAATTGTGCTTCACAACATTATATTTGTGAAAATAAATCGGGAATTGACCCGCGAGGAATTTCACTCACACCTCCTGTTGATGCCAATGGATAGATCTCCTAATGATGCCACTGCAGCCCTACTGCCAATACTACTGCTCACACACAGCCACACATCTCCTGTCTTGCGCACCAGGTCCCATACTGTATTGCTATTGCCCCAGCTACTGCCCCTACACTGCTGTACATATCTGGCCTTGTCTGTCAGGTTCCATACTGTACTGCTGCAGCTTTTAAAAAGGGAAAATTTTGGAACACTTATTCAGGACAAGCCATTGCTTTTTCCAGTATTACTATGTGTGTATAAACATGGGCAGGCATGTGCCCCCAATATGTGATAATTTTTGGATGCTTGTTTAAATCAAGCCATTGCTTCTTCCAATAATACTGCGTGTATAAGCATGGGCAGGCATCTGCCCCCAAAAAACGATCATTTTTGGAATTTTTTGTTTATTTTAATAAGCATAACAAATCTGGCAATGCAGTGTGTTTCTAAACAGGCTATTTGTTATCATCGTCAACCATGCGTTTATCCATAGCCATATTTGTCACTTTGATTTTGAATGTAATATATGAGTTTTCAGAGCAGTTGTGGCACTTTTGATTCAGGTTGAATCTAATCTGACTGCCGAATTAATAGATATAGAACCAAAATGAGTTTCAGGAAATTCTCTCATGTCTATTCATTAGTATTTGAAAATATTGGCTTCCTTGCTCACAAGAGCTGAAATAAAGTAGCCATTTTGGATGGAGATGAAATTCTGATTATACCATACTGAGAAATAATTAACCAATCAACCACGTAATACACCAAGACCAACTACAGAGTAAATACCAACACCTTGTGATTTATGGCAAGATTAATTTAGATACTGTGCTTGTAGAATCAACTTGACCATAACTGTTTCAGTCCGAAAACCGCAGATCCGCAAAATATATGGATATCGACTGTGTGCCTCCCATACTTTTCTCAACCCCTATCTTGTCCACAAAAGAGAAGGATAGGACATGTTCTATAATTTGTAGAACCAATATATAGATGCTATAAATTGTTTTTAATTTTCTTATTATTGATTTTGTTTGGGCTGAACCAATGGACTAGTACTGGTTTGGTATAGTTGATATTTATTGGTATGGTATCGCTCATATTTATTTTGTCTTTTTTCTTTATTTTTTATAGGTGCCTTGTCTGGTCTAATTGTGCTGGCAGATCTATGCTTGAGTATTTTTACTAAAAAAATTTTTTTTTTGAAGATGCTATTGATGTACAAGACATATGAATCTAATTATGAGAAGATTGAAGGACAAATATTATTGAAATAACAAAATAATGAAATATATGTAATAAAAATAAAAAATATAATTTTTTAAATTTTTGAATTTCACTTTTTAACTAATTATTGTGCTCTACTTCACGGTACATTCATCCTCTCGTTTTTTGACATTTTTTGATGTTTTATTTTTGCACATCACTCAACAAACCAAAAATTTTTTTTTTCACTCGCGCATTTTTTTTTCACATCACATCGTTTACTCACTTTTTTCATTGATTACACTAATAAAGTTTTTCACTTTGACATCTATATAATATGTTCAACTTGTTTGCACTTTCTTTTCGCCAAACATCTATTCGTGCATTGTGTAATCATGGTTTATTTATTTTTATTTTTTTTCCAATTATTTGTGTTCATAAGTAATTATGTATTTCATCTTTTGTTACTAACCACGTGTGTGTAAAACAATGACACCAAGTTATTTATTACATCAACTTCACATTCATACACTCCGTTATATTTGGTATTATTTGCATATAATTTTTATATAACAATTTATTTTAATTGTTATTTTTTATTATGTGCGTTTATATTCAATCATGTATATTATTATGTATCACCAATTATGTATACCTTTTGTCATATTATTAATTATGCGCTTTTTTATTATATAATATTCAAATCATGAGTCTTGCCATTGCACAATAAATATGTTTCATTTTATCCGCTATACCATCCCCCTATTGAGCCTTCTACATATTATGCTGGTCGCTGGTTTGCCAGGTTGCACCACATTTACGATGGCCACCACAGTGCGCGCCGCGTCTCCGCGCATGCGCTGGACTGGTGACGCGGTCTGGACTTCGGTAGTGCACGGATCGCACAACTTTCTGCGCGCTCCTTGCCCTCTGAACTCCGGCCCGCTGTTCGCCCTCCTGACTGCATGGCGTGGATGCCAGCGCGCCAGGTAATTTGTGGTGACCTGCATTATAGTCTTTGGGTGTGTACCTGTATTTGCATACTAATTAATTACTTACTTATTTTCATTACTTATACAAACACCTGTGGCTGTGGTTCCTTATTTGTCAGTCTTTGACCATGTGACTTGTTTCGGCTCTTTATAATCCCCTTTCATTGCCCCTTTATAATCCCCTTTATAATCCCCCTTATAATCCCCTTTCATTGCCCACCACTACCCCTTGAGGAAGCAGATGAAAGGTGAAATGCACGTCGGGATGTGGACAGGTGCATTGTGGTGGGACTTTCTTGGTCAGTAATTGTCACTGTTTCCTTTATATGCATTTGGCTATACTGCCTCTTGTTATTCATCTGTTTTTTATGTGGTCCTTTTGGCCAGCACATTATTTTGACCTCTTATTTTGCACTTGCATTTTACTGCTTCCCTACCTACTTACCCCACCTGTCCTTGGCAATTTTTAATAGATTTTAAATTTCTTGCGAGTGACCAATCATGTTTTGTAATTGATTTTTGAATTATTAAACATTGTATTGATCATGTTATTCCTGTGTCTGTATATTATTTTTATTATATTCAACCCCTATATTTTTACATTGGTTCTATCAATATATAGATGCTGTCCACATTTTTGCAGCCCCATAGAAATAAATGGGTCCATGTCTGATCCGCATACGGCCTAAGGCTGCAATACACATTGGATACAACCAGGGGCTGGCTGGCAAATTTTAGCCCGGGGGGCAAGCACAGAGCACTGGCCCATGTGTAGCGCCCCACCTTAACCTGTTTAACTCCGCCTACCATATAAAGGCGGTATAGGTAACTGGGCTTTAAATCATTAAAAGGCGGCAGCCGGTTGAGTTTTCATGTTGGGATCACACGCACATGTGCAATCCCAGATACAGAACATGAGTCCGTAGCAACAGCCTGATGATTAGAGGGGCAAGATTTACCAACTCCTGAGCTGAAGAGACTCCATAATGGGATCTGATCAGGAAGCTGCTTCTTTACCGGACAAAAAAGTTTTGCATGCAGGACTTTTCTGTCCGGTCTTTTTGACAGAATCTGTGACAGTGGCCCGAACTCAGATGTGAATGAATGGTATTAGATTGAAGTATAGTATCAGATGCACGTATAACACACATATACAGAGCAAGAACCAAGATCACTACATACATACACCAGAACCAGACCTATAAGTCAAATACTGCACAAGAACCAAGTTCACTACATGAATACAGCACCAGAACCAAACCAATGAGTCAAATACTGCTCCAGAACCAAGTTCACTACATATATGTATATCACCAGAACCAAACCCATAAGTCAAATACAGTACAGAACCAAGTTCACTACATATATATAGCACCAGGACCAAACCCATAAGTCAAATACAGTACAGAACCAAGTTCACTACATATATATAGCACCAGGACCAAACCCATAAGTCAAATACAGTACCAGAACCAAGTTCACTACATTCTCTGCATGAATACAACACCAGAACCAAACCTAGAAGTCAAATACTGCACCAGAACCAAGTTCACTATATATATATATATATATATATTATATATATATATATATATACAGCACCAGAACCAAACACATAAGTCAAATACAGTACCAGAACCAAGTTCACTACATATATATATCACCAGAACCAAACCTAGAAGTCAAAAACAGCACCAGAACCAAGTTCACTACATGAATACAGCACCAGAACCAAACCTAGAAGTCAAATACAGTACCAGAACCAAGTTCACTATATATATATATATATATATATATATATATATATATATATATACAGCACCAGAACCAAACACATAAGTCAAATACAGTACCAGAACCATGTTCTCTGCATGAATACAACACCAGAACCAAACCTAGAAGTCAAATACTGCACCAGAACCAAGTTCACTATATATATATATCACCAAAACCAAACCCATAAGTCAAATACAGTACCAGAACCAAGTTCACTACATAAATACATTACCAGATTTTAAATGTTTAGTACAGATACCATCTGAGTAGTCAGGTCAGTCCTCGCCATATGAAACTACAGCTCCCAGTATGGCCTGAACAGCAGTAAAGGGATGCTGGGAGTTGTTGTTGATACCACCCATCATCAGCTGTAGATCATCCAGGTGACTATAGCTCCCATCATACACAGTCAGTAGCAGAATAATCACTTCCATCTAGTGACTTACAGGTGTCGTCTCCTCCTGAGTTTTTCTCCATCTGGTTCAGACCACCATGACGACTTCTCCCGTCCACAATTCAGCTCTGCAGATTTTGCTGAGAAGATCTCTTCAGCTTCTCTCTTTATCAACACATTCGTATCCTGCAGACTGACATAGACTCATCTCAGTGCCACATGCTGTGCCCTGAATATAACATCAGCATTAGTGCTACACACAGGGCCCCCAATGTTAGTGCCACATACTCTGTGCCCTCTGTATACAGTGCCATATGCTTTGCACCCTTTGTATATAGTGCCACATACTCTGTGGCCTCTGTATATAGTGGCACATGCTCTGTGCCCTCTGTATACAGTGCCATATGCTCTGTGCCTTCTGTATATAGTGCCACATTCTCTGTGCCCTCTGTATATAGTGCCACATGCCCTCTGTATATAGTGCCACATACTCTGTGCCCTCTGTATACAGTGCCACATGCCCTTTGCCCTCTGTATATAGTGCCACATACTCTGTGCCCTCTGTATATAGTGCCACGTGCCCTTTGCCCTCTGTATATAGTGCCACATACTCTGTGCCCTCTGTATACAGTGCCACATGCCCTTTGCCCTCTGTATATAGTGCCACATACTCTGTGCCCTCTGTATATAGTGCCACATACTCTGTGCCCTCTGTATATAGTGCAACACACTCTGTGCCCTCTGTATATAGTGCCACATGCCCTTTGCCCTCTGTATATAGTGCCACATACTCTGTGCCCTCTGTATACAGTGCCACATGCCCTTTGCCCTCTGTATATAGTGCCACATACTCTGTGCCCTTTGTATATAATGCCACATACTCTGTGCCCTCTGTATATAATGCCACATACTCTGTGCCCTCTGTATATAGTGCCACATACCCTTTGCCCTCTGTATATAGTGCCACATGCTCTGTGCCCTGTGTATATAGTGTCACATGCTCTGTGCCCTGTGTATATAGTGTCACATGCTCTGTGCCCTCTGTATACTGCCATATGCTCTGTGCCCTCTGTATAAAGTGCCATATGCTCTGTGTCCTCTGTATATAGTGCTGTACGCCCGGTGCCCTCTGTATATAGTGCCTCGTGCTCTGTGCCCCCTGTATATAGTGCTACATGTTTTGTGCCTTTTAAAAATAGTGTCTCTTTGATGTGCCCCCTTTATGTATATGCTTCTATCTGCCCCCTGAATACAGCGTACACGCACTGTATTATAATACTCTGCAGAAGCTAGAATGTAGTGGGTAACAAAAGGTGTGACATGGTTACATGTTGCTGAAGGTCAAATGACAAGAGGTATAATAGATGCAGTGGATACAGATATATATTATATACAGCAGTGTACTGATATGTGAGGTATGAGGTATAATAGATGCAGTGGATACAGATATATAGTATATACAGCAGTGTACTGATATGTGAGGTATAAGGTATAATACATGCAGTGGGTACAGATATATAGTATATACAGCAGTGCACTGATATGTGCGGTATAAGGTATAAATTACACTTTGTATTTCAAATATCAGTACACCACTGTATATATTATATATCTGTACACACTGCATCTACCGGTATTATACCTCATACCTCACATATATAGTATATACAGCAGTGTACTGATATGTGAGGTGTAATAGAAGCAGTGCACTGATATCTGTATACACTGCATGTATTATACCTCGTACCTCACATATCGGTACACTGCTGTATATACTATATACCTGTACACACTATATCTATTATACCTCATACCTCACATATCATTACACTGCTGTATATATTACATATCTAGTTACTGCATATATTATACCTCATACCTCACATACCAGTACACTGCTGTATATACTATATATCTGTATATACTGCATGTATTATACCTCGTACCTCACATATCAGTACACTGCTGTATATACTATATATCTGAACACACTGCATCTATTATACCTCGTACCTCACATATCAGTACACTGCTGTATACACAACATATCTGAACACACTGCATCTATTATACCGTATACCTTACATATCAGTACACTGCTGTATATACTATATATCTGTACACACTGCATCATTACTCATACTCACATATCAGTACACCGGCTGTGTATACTATATACAGTATCTGTATCTACTGCATGTATTATACTTTTATAATACATGCAGTATATACAGATATATAGTATATACAGAAGTGTACTAATATGTGAGGTATGAGGTATAATACATGCAGTATATACAGATATATAGTATATACAGCAGTGTACTGATATGTGAGGTATGAGGTATAATAGATGCAGTGTGTACAGGTATATAGTATATACAGCAGTGTACTGATATGTGAGGTATAAGGTATAATAGATGCAGTGTGTACAGATATATAATATATACAGCAGTGTACTGATAAGTGAGGTATGAGGTATAATAGATGCAGTGTGTTCAGATACATAGTATATACAACAGTGTACTTGGGTATGAGGTATAAATTACACCTCATATCTCACATGAGTACACTGCTTTGTATACTATATACCTGTACACACTGCATGTATTATACATTGTACCTAACATATCAATACAGTGCTGTATATACTATATATCTGTACCCACTGCATCTTTTATATCTTGTACCTGACACATAGTATACGCACAGAGTACTGATACGTCAGGTACGAAATATAAAAGATGCAGTGGGTACAGATACTATGGTCACTGTGTGAGGTATTAGGGGTTGTAGTTAAGGTTACGGTCAGATTTTGGGTTAGGATTAGTAATACGGTTAGTATATTAGAGTCAATATTGGGGTTAGGCGTAGTATTAGCATTAGGACCAGTATTAGAGTTAGGGGTCAGTATTGGGGTTAGGCCTAGTATTAGCATAAGACTACATTCAGACCACCGAAAGTGTTTTGCAGTGAAATGAATAGGTCCGCACCTGTTCTGCTAAATTGCGGAACGGATGCAGACCCAGAAAAATGGTCGTCTGTATGCACACTTAGGGCTAGTATTAGGATTAGGGTCAGTATTAGAGTTAGGGGTCAGTATTGGGGTTACAGTCAGCATTAGGGTACATTCACATGACCGTATTTCCATGCGGACAGCACACCGTGTGCTGTCCTCATCTGTACTTCCACTCCGTGGCGCTGCAAAAAAGATCCACGGACAATAATCCTATACTATTAGGGTTATAATCCTATGGCCGATATCTGTGTTTTGCGAATCCACAATTTGCGGACTGCAAAACACATACGGTCATGTGAATGTGGCCTTGGGGTTAGGTGTCGGTATTAGGGGTCAATATGGCATAGTATTAGAGTTAAGGACAGTATTACGGGTCAGTATTAGGATTAGTGACAGTATTAGGGGTCACTACTAGGGTAGGTGTCAGTGGCCAGTATTAGGGGTCAGTACTAGTGTAGGGGTCAGGGGCCAGTATTAGGAGGGTCAGGGGCCAGTATTAGGGGTCAGTACTAGGGTAGGGGCCAATATTAGGGGTCAGTACTAGTGTAGGGGTCAGGGGCCAGTGGCCAGTATTAGGGGTCAGACAGGGCTGGTTGTAGGGGTCAGGGGCCACTAGTAGGGTTAAGGCAGCATATGGATAGAATGGGGGAGGGTACTTAGTGCAGTTCACTCACCTGTCCTGGCGCGGTCCCACGATGCAGACCCGGCCTCTTCTGGTGGGTCTGCTACGTCGGACGTCGGAGGCGGTCTGATGATGACATCGTGCCGCGTCACATCAGTGCGCCGGCCGGGAATAGCGGAGCAGGGAACCAGTGTTTCCCTTGTCCCGCCGGCGCTGCTGCAGGCTCAATTGTATCTGCGTCCAGTGGACGCAGATTCAATTGAGTTCAGGGGCCACAGCGGCCCTGGATCTACCGGCCTGGGGGGCAAGTGCCCTCCTGCCCCCCGGCCCAGCCCGCCCCTGGATACAACTTTGCTGAACCTGCTAAATGCTTCACCATAGGCAAATCACACAATCCTGTCTCTGATCTCTACAAGCAAATCTTTCCTCCACATGGCTTGGTTTTTGCTCTGATATGAATAGTCAGTTAGGCCCCTTTCACACGGGCGAGATTTCCGCACTGGTGCAATGCGTGATGCGAATGCATTGCACCTGCACTGAATCCTGACTCATTCATTTCAATGGGTCTTTTCACATGAGCGATGTTTTTCACGCAGCCCTGGCCCCATTGAAGTGAATGGGTCTGCGTGAATCACGCATTGCATCCGCACGCAAGTGCGGATGCAATGCGTGATTCACTGATGGTTGCTAAGAGATGTTGTTTGTAAACATTCAGCTTTTTATCACGCGCATGAAAAACGAATCAAAATGCATCGCAGCCGCGCGGAAAAAACTGAACGAACGTACGCAATCGCAGTCAAAACTGACTGTGATTGGTGCTGATGCGTGCGGATTTTCCAGAACGCACCCTGAACGCATCCGGACGGAATCCGTGACGCTCGTGTGAAAGAGGCCTTACAGAGCCCTTACGTAGACACGGTGTGTCTTTCCAAATCATGTCCAATCGACTGAATTTATCACAGGTTGACTCCAATCAAGGTGTAGAAACATCTCAAAGATGTTCAGGAGAAATGGGAGGCCCCCAGAGCTAAGTTTCAGGTGTCATAGCAAAGGGTCTGAATACAATGTCCATGTGAAATTATAGTTTTTCCTTTTTAATAAATTTGCAAACATTTCTAAAACATAGTTTTTGTATTTTAGTGTTTTATTTTTTATTGGATACTTCTGGCTGTTGGTTTCAGTAAGTATGTGAATGGCAAAGGATGTTATGAGTGGGCTGGTCCTGCTTACTACCAGGAGGGGGGTTCCTTTGAAGACACACCGGTGAAAGGAAGCACATTGCAGCATTCCTGCTCCTGTAAAAGGTTCTCCAGAGAGATCAGCTATATCAAGTACTCAAGTGAATCCTTGAGAAGACAGGCAGCAGAGTGAACAACTATATCCAGCATCAAAGACACTGTTGTAAGGTGAGGGACTATAGCTAAGACATCTACCACCCAGAATACTACTACTAGGCCAGTATAATACAAGTTCTAAGCTGCAGTCAGCCAACCTCCTCCTTATTCCTTACTGGTGCCAGAAGATTGCAATTTCATGAACTTTTAACCTAATAAATTATGTATATTACCTTATTATGAAACACAGAGACTGTAAACTAATTGATAAAATACTTCCTCCCAACAAAGGTCACGCATTTGTGATAATTTTTTATCAAGCACTAAAAATGATTCAGATAACATTTAGACAACCAATAATTATTTTATTGTTGGAATTAAGACTGAATTTTAGTGTAGGAGATGAATATCACAGAAACTGGGTAATGCACAGCTAGCATGGCTGAATAGACAGGGGCATAATAATCGTGGTAGCTGGCGGTGCAACTACAACCAGGACTGAAGGAAGAGAAAGAGGGCTCGGGCCCATTCCAAACCAGGCAATCATTTTTTTCAACTGTATCCACATTCTTAGGATGTGGACTCAGTTAAAAGACATGGCAGAGCAGAGACCCTTAGGCTTCCTTTCTTGCCACTTACTCTGGTAAGCCACAGGCTGCTTTAGGCCTGTGGCCTACCAGAGATCAGAACCTACAGTGCATGGGCTTCTAGGAGGATGGAAGCACATAGAAGATGTCAAGTGGTGCAGTGACGTCACTGCATTGTGTCTCCTGTGCCAGACACTTCACAGCAGACAATAGGAAGTGGACTGCTCATCGTGGAAACGAGGTTGGTAATTTGCCTTTTTGTTTATTTAGTTCTAGTGCACATACTAGTAGCTACTTTAGGCACATGAAAGGGGGCCATTTCTGTTCTGAGGAAAACCAAGGGTGACATTAATGTACTAAGGAGCACTATCAATTATTCACCAATCAATTATTCTGTATTTGTTGCCTGTCAATCTGATATGTGCCTGGTATATGTTTTCTGGTGACCATCAGGATATTACGTAACTCTGGTCTACTTGAGTCCTGGCAGTATCTGAGTTCCAAGAGTCACATTTAGGACTTGGGAAAGGCAACTAGTATAGGTGACATCAAGTTCTGCAGTCATGCAAATAACCGGTGTCATAAAACATGCCCCATGATTGGAACATTTGTATAAACAATCCAGTAGACAGACACATTCTAGAAAAAAATTATCTTTTGTGTACTGCCACCATTTGGAGTTAAGAAACTGATTTTTTTCTCTGTCATTATTAAAATTGCTTATCAGTATTAAGATTTTTAAGTCTGTCATACAATGTCCTGGTCCAGAGTATTTGCCCATGGGTATATCCAGTTTCTTCCTTATCGCATGTAAATTTATCCTGGATTGTAGTTCATGTTTTGCCTCCCTTGAACAAATACACTATTCACAAACAGGGATATTTGGCTGTCGTGTGAAATGTATGGAAACATAAAAAGTTCAAGCTACAGTGATAGTATATCATGAAAGTAAGGCATTTAAGTAGTGTATGCTCTCCTTGACGTCTCCAGCATTGTTGGCGGCCATTATTTCTGCTCAATGTGAATCGACTTTTATCAGTGAACAGCACTGAGGCCCACTGGTCCCTCGTCCAAAGTAGATGCTCTGTGGCCCATGTAAGACGATGACCCCTGTGGTCAGGTACCTTTGCAGGTTGTCCAGCATGCAGACCACGCTGATGTAAATGGTTTCGAATGGTCTGACATGACACTTGGGTGCCTCTCACCTCCCTTAAATGTGCCTGGAGTTAAGTGGCATTCATCATCCGGTTCTGCAGGGGATGTGACCAAAGAAAGTCCTCTTCTATGCCATTCTGTGACTTTTTCAGTCTCTCTGTATCTCTGTTGCAACCTGTTGATGACACTCTAAGCTTAGTGGCTACTTCCATCTAACATCCTGCTTGAAGCCTCGCAATGGCAAGGTACTGTTGATCAATTGTTAGGTGTTCTCTTGTTCTCATGATATCAAAATGTGAACAGCATGATGAGGAGGACTGTTTAAACACCAATTCTAATTGAACCTGGAATTTTATTGGGTGATTCATGGATCAAACACCTGTTGTGAAGTTAAGCTCCTTGTAAGAGAACAGCTAGTTGTGCAATAAGTACTAAAACATTGAATAGTTGGACATGTGCATTAAAAATTTTAGAGAAGGTCACTTTAAGTTCACCTGTAAAGGTTAAAGTATATATTAGGTTCATCCTGAAATTTTACCCATAAGCCAAATTTCCCTTACTTTTGAGTAATTGTGAGTAATATATGTATCACAGAGCTTGGCTGTAGATACTGGACTTCATTTTGTGTTTTGGATCTGAGCTATTCTATCTTATATATGCAGGACTACCTGTAGGTTTTGTGGTAGATTAATGTTTGCATGGTGTTGTTCTTGATGTATATGGTTGTGTCCAGGAAATGTATCTGAGATTTTGAGTAGTTGACATTAAGTCCTATTGTTCAATGGAACTTATTGAAATTGTTTATGTAAAGTTAGCAGCTCATCTTCAGAGCTTGTTCAGATTATTAGCAAAGCATCTAACAACATCATGCTAGAGGTTTAGTAATACCGATTAGTAAACTTCCTCTTGGCCATGAATAGGTTAGTATATTGTGGTGACATTGTGCTACTGATGACAATTTCCATGCAAAAGACAGAGACTTACCAATATTATCCAGTCTATTGCTGAATGTCTGTGTTGTTCTAGACATATCAGGGTGTGCTTCTTACCAAGGATATTCTTTATTCAGCCAGAAAAGTTTTCATTTGATTGGTCTCCATAAATTGCATCTTTATGTTTTTTTTTCAGGTAACTTACAGAAGGTACTAGTGATGATCGAGCACCCCGATGCTCGGGTGCTCTGGTCAACCACTAGGTGGTGCTCGAGTGCTCGGCTGAGCACCCGAGTATAATGGAAGTCTATGGGAGAAGATCAGGCACCCCCTGCTCTGCAGAGGGGAGGGTGTCTAGTTGATAGGGAAATGTGAGAAAATGGTGGAAACAACACTGAAATGGTTAGGGAACAGCATGGGGAGGATGTCTGGATGCATCTTGGACACCGAAGTCGCTGCTATTAACGATGATGTCCGACTATTACGCCACTTTTACGGAATGACAAAAATACCCCCCCCAAAACCCAAGACAACATCGATTTTAGAGGAAATATTGTTAGGAAACATATATTTACTTGTACTTTAAGCGCAAGTGCTGCCAAAAATTACACGGATGAGGCACTCCGATACAACCGTTATATCACATAAAGGAGGGCCTCATTCACATTGTGGTATAATTGTGGGACTCCTACACTCATAAAGCCTATGCACAAAGTGAAAGGGCTGCCAAAAATTACAAGGAACAGGCACTCCAATACACCCTTTATTACACATAAAGGAGTGCATCACACACACCCTTGAAAAATTCAGATTGATGGCCTGCTGCCTACCGTGTTAAAAATTATGGTTGACATGCAGCATAGCTGACCGTGTTAAAAATTATGGGTGACATGCAGAAGAGCAGACCGTGTAAAAAATTATGGTTGACATACAGCAAGGCTGAACGTGTTAAAAATTATGGTTGACATGCAGCAGAGCTGACCGTGTAAAAAATTATGGTTGACATGCAGCAGAGCTGAATGTGTTAAAAATTATGGTTGACATGCAGCAGAGCTGAACGTGTTAAAAATTATGGTTGACATGCAGCAGAGCTGACCGTGTAAAAAAATTATGGTTGACATGCAGCAGAGCTGAATGTGTTAAAAATTATGGTTGACATGCTGCTGCTGAGCTGACCGTCGAAAAAATTATGGATGACATGCTTCTGCTGAGCTGACTGTCAAAAAAATTATGGTTGACATGCTGCTGCTGAGCTGACCGTCAAAAACGTTGACACGGTCAGCTAGGTACTCCTTCACCATCTTCCAAAACTTTTACCTCCTTGTGACACAACACGGAGACTTAGACTTTTATTGTGAGCAGTGAGCTTTTTAGCACACAGAAGTGGGATGGTTACGCTGATAATTGCATTCTTTTTGCCCCAAAAGAAAAAAAAATGCAGCCAGATATAACAATGGACTTTTGTGTCCTTTGAACAGAAATACTAGCCCTGCCTAGCCAAATCCTATCCCTACAGTATAAGTCCCTCCTTGCGCAAGTGAAACTGCAAACGCAAATGAGGAACTGCGGCCTAAATTAACAGAAAATATAACAACAGATGTCAGGTATATAGATTTTTGAAAGGTTCTAATAAACACGCTGTGCATGTACTGGTAGTGTCAGGGCACACTTGCGTTCTTTTTGCCCCAAAAGAAAAAAAATGCAGCCAGATATAACAATGGACTTTTGTGACTTTGGAACAGAAACACTAGCCCTACCTAGCCAAATCCTATCCCTACAGTATAATTCCCTCCTTGCGCAAGTGAAACTGCAGATGCAATTGAGGAACTGCGGCCTAAATTAATGGTTGAAAATATAACAACGGATGTAAGGTATATAGACTTTTGAAAGGTTCTAATAAACACGCTGTGCATGTACTGGTAGTGTCAGGGCACACTTGCGTTCTTTTTGCCCCAAAAGAAAAAAAATGCAGCCAGATATAACAATGGACTTTTGTGACTTTGGAACAGAAACACTAGCCCTACCTAGCCAAATCCTATCCCTACAGTATAATTCCCTCCTTGCGCAAGTGAAACTGCAGATGCAATTGAGGAACTGCACCTAAATTAATGGTAGAAAATATGACAACGGATGTCAGGTATATAGACTTTTGAAAGGTTCTAATAAACACGCTGTGCATGTACTGGTAGTGTCAGGGCACACTTGCGTTCTTTTTGCCCCAAAAGAAAAAAAATGCAGCCAGATATAACAATGGACTTTTGTGACTTTGGAACAGAAACACTAGCCCTACCTAGCCAAATCCTATCCCTACAGTATAATTCCCTCCTTGCGCAAGTGAAACTGCAGATGCAATTGAGGAACTGCGGCCTAAATTAATGGTTGAAAATATAACAACGGATGTAAGGTATATAGACTTTTGAAAGGTTCTAATAAACACGCTGTACATGTACTGGTAGTGTCAGGGCACACTTGCGTTCTTTTTGCCCCAAAAGAAAAACAATGCAGCCAGATATAACAATGGACTTTTGTGACTTTGGAACAGAAACACTAGCCCTACCTAGCCAAATCCTATCCCTACAGTATAATTCCCTCCTTGCGCAAGTGAAACTGCAGATGCAATTGAGGAACTGCACCTAAATTAATGGTAGAAAATATAACAATGGATGTCAGGTATATAGACTTTTGAAAGGTTCTAATACACACGCTGTGCTCGTACTGGTAGTGTCAGGGCACACTTGCGTTCTTTTTGCCCCAAAAGAAAAAAAAAGGCAGCCAGATATAACAATGGACTTTTGTGACTTTGGAACAGAAACACTAGTCCTACCTAGCCAAATCCTATCCCTACAGTATAATTCCCTCCTTGCGCAAGTGAAACTGCAGACGCAAATGAGGAACTGCGGCCTAAATTAATGGTTGAAAATATAACAACGGATGTCAGGTATATAGACTTTTGAAAGGTTCTAATAAACACGCTGTGCATGTACTGGTAGTGTCAGGGCACACTTGCGTTCTTTTTGCCCCAAAAGAAAAAAAATGCAGCCAGATATAACAATGGACTTTTGTGACTTTGGAACAGAAGCACTAGCCCTACCTAGCCAAATCCTATCCCTACAGTATAATTCCCTCCTTGCGCAAGTGAAACTGCAGATGCAATTGAGGAACTGTGGCCTAAATTAATGGTAGAAAATATAACAACGGATGTCAGGTATATAGAATTTTGAAAGGTTCTAATAAAAACGCTGTGCATGTACTGGTAGTGTCAGGGCACACTTGTGTTCTTTTTGCCCCAAAAGAAAAAAAATGCAGCCAGATATAACAATGGACTTTTGTGACTTTGGAACAGAAACACTAGCCCTACCTAGCCAAATCCTATCCCTACACTATATGTCCCTCCTTGCGCAAATGTTATACAGCAGACGCAGCTGAGGAACTGTGGCCTTAATTAATGGTAGAAAAAATAGCGGATGTCAGGTATATAGACTACAGAACGGTTCTAATGCACACGCTGTGCACGTGGTATTAGCACCAGGCACACTGGCGTTCTTTTTGCCCCAAAATAAAAATAAAAAATGCAGCCCGATATAACAATGGACTTTTGTGACTTTTGAACAGAAATACTAGCCCTGCCTAGCCAAATCCTATCCCTACACAAGTCCCTCCTTGCGCAAATGTTATACAGCAGGACGCAAAAGAGGTACTGCAGGCTTAACAGCATAAATAATAGCAAAGGATGTCAGGTATAAAGAGAGTATCATACAGCATGCAGCAGCTGCACAGGTGGCGTTAATGGCAGGCCACCTAGCGCTATTTTTAACACCCCCAAAATAAAATAAAAAGTTTGGCAGCAAGATATAATATTCCTTAAAAGGGCTTTTGGGTCTTGCAGCATCTCTCCCTGCTCGGTATGATCCGGTCACATGTCACTGGGTGCTTTATAGCCGATGACGCGTTCCCGGCTAGCCAATCACTGTAATGCCAGTAGCTAACATGGCTGCTGGCATTACAGTGAATGCCAGCACCTTCCCGCATGCTAATTGGCTAATTAGCGTGCGGGGAGGAGACTCAAGCATGGCGCTCGAGCACACGCGGTGTTCGGCCGACCGCGTGGTCCCGAGCGCCGCCATATTCGCTCATCACTAGAAGGTACCTATTTTTGGGCTGTCTGGTATAAGGTAGTGTAGAGTGGAAGGTAAAGGATCAAAACCATTTATGATATGTAAGTTCTTCCATGCATTGTTTGGTGAAGTCTTCCTTTAGTTGGAAATCGTATTATTTGTCCAAGAGCTACATAATTCTGGAAGACCTGGCAAGTATGATGTTATCTTCTGAGTAGTTATCCTTATTAGAGATGAGCGAGTAGTGAAATATTCGAAAGTTCGAAATTCGATTCGAATAGACCGCGAAATTCGACTATTCGACCAAATATCGAATCCCATTAAAGTCTATGGGAAAAAAATGCTCGCCACTTGGAAATCTCAATTCGACCACTTGGAGGTCACCAAGTCCACCCTGAAACCTCAGAAAAGGATGCCAACACTGCTGGAATGCAACTGGGACAGCAGGGGAAGCATGTCTGGGTGCATATAACGCGCCCAAGTCGCACTATTACGCCACTATCACAGCCTCTCAACAATACACTCCAAAGACAATCTAACCTCTCTGTAAAGTGAGACCATACAAGGAAACCTTCTTTCCTCTACATTGCCATGGACCCCAAGCCAAACTAGACAAAAAAGAAGATAAAATTCTGCACCCCTTAAAATCACGTTGCCTATGACAACCACAGATGGCATAAGCAAAGGGAAAGCAAATAGACCCCACCCCTAATTGTCATTGTGTGTGTGAGATGTGGTCAGACATGTCTTCTTTAAAATGTAAAAACAACTCAAACACATGCAGAAGCCTTAAAATGCCCAAATTGTTGGCGCTTGAGATGTCAGTGACCCGACCTGGCCCAGTGTCATGTCTAGCAGGTAAAGCAGTGGGGATGTTGAGGGATGCGTAGGACCGCAAAAGGCAGGAAGAGGCCGTGGGCTGGCCAGAGGCTCATGGAAAATTTTGTGGAGGCCCAAGAGGTGAGACCTCTTAAAGATTTTGTGGAGGCCCAAGAGGTGAGACCTCTTAAAAATTATGTGGAGGCCCAAAGAGGTGAGACCTGTTAAAAATTATGTGGAGGCCCAAGAGGTGAGACCTCTTAAAGATTTTGCGGAGGCCCAAGAGGTGAGACCTCTTAAACATTTTGTGCAGGCCCAAGAGGTGAGACCGGTTAAAAATTATGTGGAGGCCCAAGAGGTGAGACGTGTTAAAAATTATGTGGAGGCCCAAGAGGTGAGACGTGTTAAAAATTATGTGGAGGCCCAAGAGGTGAGACCTGTTAAACATTTTGTGGAAGCCCAAGAGGTGAGACCTGTTAAACATTTTGTGGAGGCCCAAGAGGTGAGACGTATTAAAAATTATGTGGAGGCCCAAGAGGTGACACCTCTAAACATTTTGTGCAGGACCAAGAGGTGAGACCTCTTAAAAAATTATGTGGAGGCCCAAGAGGTGAGACTTGTTAAAAAATTATGTGGAGGCCCAAGAGGTGAGACGTGTTAAAAATTATGTGGAGGCCCAAGAGGTGAGACGTGTTAAAAATTATGTGGAGGCCCAAGAGGTGAGACGTGTTAAAAATTATGTGGAGGCCCAAGAGGTGAGACCTGTTAAACATTTTGTGGAGGCCCAAGAGGTGAGACCTGTTAAACATTTTGTGGAGGCCCAAGAGGTGAGACCTGTTAAACATTTTGTGGAGGCCCAAGAGGTGAGACCTGTTAAACATTTTGTGGAGGCCCAAGAGGTGAGACCTGTTAAACATTTTGTGGAAACCCAGAGGTGAGACCTGTTAAACATTTTGTGGAGGCCCAAGAGGTGAGACCTGTTAAACATTTGTGGAAGCCCAAGAGGTGAGACCTCTTAAAAATTATGTGGAGGCCCAAGAGGTGAGACCTGTTAAACATTTTGTGGAAGCCCAAGAGGTGAGACCTGTTAAACATTTTTGTGGGAGGCCCAAGAGGTGAGACCTGTTAAACATTTTGTGGAGGCCCAAGAGGTGAGACCTGTTAAACATTTTGTGGAGGCCCAAGAGGTGAGACCTGTTAAACATTTTGTGGAAGCCCAAGAGGTGAGACCTGTTAAACATTTTGTGGAGGCCCAAGAGGTGAGACCTGTTAAACATTTTTGTGGAAGCCCAAGAGGTGAGACCTCTTAAAAATTATGTGGAGGCCCAAGAGGTGAGACCTGTTAACATTTTGTGGAGGCCAAGAGGTGAGACCTGTTAAACATTTTGTGGAAGCCCAAGAGGTGAGACCTGTTAAACATTTTGTGGAGCCCAAGAGGTGAGACCTGTTAAACATTTTGTGGAGGCCCAAGAGGTGAGACCTGTTAAACATTTTGTGGAAGCCCCAAGAGGTGAGACCTGTTAAACATTGTGTGGAGGCCCAAGAGGTGAGACCTGTTAAACATTTTGTGGAGGCCCAAGAGGTGAGACGTATTAAAATTATGTGGAGGCCCAAGAGGTGACACCTCTTAAACATTTTGTGCAGGCCCAAGAGGTGAGACCTCTTAAAAATTATGTGGAGGCCCAAGAGGTGAGACCTGTTAAAAATTATGTGGAGGCCCAAGAGGTGAGACGTGTTAAAAATTATGTGGACGCCCAAGAGGTGAGACGTGTTAAAAATTATGTGGAGGCCCAAGAGGTGAGACCTCTTAAACATTTTGTGCAGGACCAAGAGGTGAGACCTCTTAAAAATTATGTGGAGGCCCAAGAGGTGAGACTGTTAAAAATTATGTGAGGCCCAAGAGGTGAGACCTCTTAAAAATTATGTGGAGGCCCAAGAGGTGAGACCTGTTAAACATTTTGTGAGGCCCAAGAGGTGAGACCTGTTAAACATTTTGTGGAAGCCCAAGAGGTGAGACCTGTTAAACATTTTGTGGAGGCCCAAGAGGTGAGACCTGTTAAACATTTTGTGGAGGCCCAAGAGGTGAGACCTGTTAAAACATTTTGTGGAAGCCCAAGAGGTGAGACCTGTTAAACATTGTGTGGAGGCCCAAGAGGTGAGACCTGTTAAACATTTTGTGGAAGCCCAAGAGGTGAGACCTCTTAAAAATTATGTGGAGGCCCAAGAGGTGAGACCTCTTAAACATTTTGTGCAGGCCCAAGAGGTGAGACCGGTTAAAAATTATGTGGAGGCCCAAGAGGTGAGACCTCTTAAACATTTTGTGCAGGCCCAAGAGGTGAGACCGGTTAAAAATTATGTGGAGGCCCAAGAGGTGAGACCTGTTAAAAATTACGAGGAGGCCCAAGAGGTGAGACCTCTTAAACATTTTGTGGAGGCCCAAGAGGTGAGCCATAAACATATAAATTTTTCTTATTTACGGAGCAATTCTACGGCGGTTAAGGAGGAGGAGGAGGAGGTGGAGGAGGAAATGGCACTTCATACAGATGGCACTTCACTTTTGGCTGCTTTCCACGGTTGGAGAAGCAAAGTCCGGGTCAATCCACTTGCTGTTCATTTTGATTAGCGTCAGCCTGTCGGCACTGTCGGTTGACAGGCGGCTGCGCTTATCGGTTATAATGCCCCCGGCTGCGCTGAACACCCTTTCTGAGGGCCTCCACGCTAGCACGCTGGCGGCAGGGCACGCTGGCGGCAGGGCAGGCAAGCACCTCCAAGGCGTACAGGGACAGTTCCAGCCACGTGTCCAACTTGGAGACCCAGTAAGTGTAGGACGCCGAGGGATCGGGGAGGACAGGGTTACGGTCTGCCAGGTACTCCCGCAACATCCGCCGATACTTGTCCCTCCTGCTGATAGCGGGCCCCGCAGTGATGGAAGTTGCACGAGGGGGTGCCATGAACGTGTCCCACACCTTGGAGAGTGTTCCCCTGGTGGCTGTGGGCCTGATGGATGTTGTGGGACTCTGGGAGACCCTCTCCTCTCTGCCGCCAGCGATGGTGGGTGGGAAAATCTCCATCATGTTCTGCACGAGTTCCCTCTGGTATTCCAGCAATCGATTTGTCCTCTCCTCTACCGGAATAAAAGAGGAGACGTTATCTTTATACCGGGGGTCCAGGAGTGCGAAGACCCAGTACAGTTTGTTCTCCACTATCCGGACAACACGTGTATCCCGGGAAAAGCAGCCCAGCATGAAGTCAGCCATGTGTGCCAGACTCTGAATAGGCATGACCTCACTGCCCCCACCAGAAGGATCACTTGCCATTTCCTCCTCTTCCTCTTCCGCCTCCTCTCCGCCCCATCCGCGCTGAACCAATGGGACGCACACAGCCTGACTGCTACCCTCGCCGCCAGCATCCTCCTCCTCTTCCACAGCCACCTCCACGTCGTCCTCCTCCTCATCCTCCTCCTCCTGCAACTGCCACCGTGAAGCAGACAAAAGTGTGGTCTGACTGTGTAGCTCCGTTGCGTCTCCTCCTACCCCCGTCTCCTCTGCGTGCAATGCGTTCTCCCTTATTGCGATGAGGGATTCTTTAAGGACGCCTAGGAGCGGGATGGTTACGCTCACTATAGCGTCCTCGCTGCTGACCTTCTTGGTGGACTCCTCAAAGATACGCAGTACATCGCATATGTCTGCCATCCATGGCCACTCGTGGTTGGCAAACTGAGGGAGCTGAGTTGGAGGCACGCGTGGATTCATAATCTGGTACTCCATCAATGCTCTCTGCTGCTCACACACCCTGGCCAACATGGAATAGGTGGAATTCCAGCGAGTCGGCAGGTCGCACAACAGCCGATGTTCAGGCAAATGGAGGCGTTGCTGGAGTTTTTTTAAGCTAGCAGCAGCTACAGTTGACTTACGAAAGTGAGCGCACAAGCGCCGCACTTTCACCAGTAGCTCTGCCAGGTTGGGGTAAGTCTTTAGAAATTTTTGGACTACCAGATTAAAAACGTGGGCCAGGCATGGTACGTGATTGAGTTCGGCAAGCTCCAGAGCCGCCACCAGGTTACGGCCGTTATCGCACACGACCATGCCTGGTCCTAGCTGCAGCGGCGACAGCCACATCTCCGTCTGCTGCAATATGGCGTCCCTCACCTCTGGGGCGCTGTGCTTCCTGTCGCCCAAGCTGATGAGCTTTAGCACCGCCTGCTGACGTCTCCCCGCGCCAGTGCTGCAACGCTTCCAGCTAGCGGCTGAGGGAGATGTTAAGGCACAGGAGGAGGAGGAGGAGGAGGAGGAGGAGGGGGGGGTTTATCAGAACCCATGCTGGCAATCTTGGGCGGGGGTGGTAGGTAGGCCGTCTCTGTTTGCGACCCCGTCCCCGCTTCCACTACATTCACCCAGTGTGCCGTCAAAGAGATGTAGCGTCCCTGGCCGCAAGCGCTTGTCCACGAGTCGGTGGTCAAGTGGACCTTTGCGCTGACTGCGTACCTCAGGGCCCGCCTGATGTTACGCGACACGTGCTGGTGCAGGGCGGGGACGGCACTCCGGGAAAAGTAGTGGCGGCTGGGGACGGAATAGCGAGGTGCGGCAGCCGCCATCAGGTCGCGGAAGGCCTGCGTCTCCACAAGCCTAAACGGCAACATCTCCAGGGCCAGCAGTTTGGAGATGTGGCAGTTTAAGGCTTGGGGGTGACTCGAGGCGTACTTCCGCCTGCGGTCGAACGCCTGCGAGATGGACAGTTGTTGGGACGAGGAGTGTGAGGGTGCAGGCGAAGAGGCGGGGGAAGGGGAGGCTGAAGGAGAAGGCCCCAAAGTAGCCGAGGCAGAGGCAGATGTGGAGGTGTCCTGGCTGGAGGTCTGGACCGCAGTGGCAGCACACAACAAAGGGGAAGAGGCAGTGGCAGCAGGACCGGGCGCAGTTTGTATTGCGTTTGCTCTCTCCCACTCAGCCCAGTGCTTGACTTCCAAGTGACGCCGCATGCCTGAGGTGGTCAGATTGCTCTTCTCAGAGCCCCTACTCAGTTTTGAGTGGCAGAGTGTGCAAACCGCGCTCAGTTTGTCATCCGCACAAACATTAAAAAATCTCCACACCACAGAAGTACGAGGCCTCGATGGGGGAGCTTCGCGCGACTGCCCGCTGCCGGGAACAGCTTCGGCCGTGCTGGCTGTGGCCTCACTACTTTGTCTGGACTGTCCTCTGCCTGTGGACATCCCTCTGCCTGTGGACATCCCTCTGCCTCTGGACATCCCTCTGCCTCTTGCTGCCTTTTTCGGTGCTGCGCAGACCACCACCTCTCCACTGCTTTCCCCGCTGGACATCACCCCTGGCCAAGTGGGGTCGGTCATTTCGTCATCCACCACCTCCTCTTCCTCACTCTGCTCCTCCTCCTGCCCACTGGACATTCCAACAGCCTCCCTTGATGGCAACTGCGTCTCATCATCATCATCGCTCATGATAACAGATGCTGGTTCAGGGTCCACATCAGCAGGAGATGGCGAAAACTCAAGGGTTTGGGCATCACTACAAACAAATTCCTCTGCTAGCTCCTGGGATTCTTCCGGCACATCTGAAAAAGGACCCGAAAAGAGCTCCTGGGAGGGGTCAAGGGTGGGATGACTCTGTTGGCCAGGTGTGGAGGAAGGAGGG
This sequence comes from Rhinella marina, assembly GCA_900303285.1. NCBI lineage: Eukaryota > Metazoa > Chordata > Amphibia > Anura > Bufonidae > Rhinella > Rhinella marina. The sequence continues at coordinate 30,467 of ONZH01025179.1, forward strand.
TCAGAGTGAGACTGTGTGGATGACTGGCTGGTGGACAACTGTGTGGAAGCGCTATCGGCTATCCATTGCACCACCTGTTCAACCTGCTCAGGCCTCAACAGCGGTGTAACCCGCCCCCTGCTTAACTGTCCCATAAAGGCAGGGATTCTGGATGAGCGGGATCCTGGCTGACCCTCACCAGCACGCATTGTATCCCCACTGGCTTGAACAAGGCCCCCAACAGCATTTCCGCGCCCCCGTCCTCGTCCACGTCCTATTTCGCTAGCCCCCGCCGC
>ONZH01025180.1:0-86896 GCA_900303285.1 Rhinella marina
CCCAAAACGCAATTTTTAGAGGTCCAACTGGCACTCTTTTTACCACAATTTTTCCGGAGGGCCACCTACAGGCCCTCTCTCTAAAGAGTTTTTACGGAGGTCCACCTACAGGCCCTCTCTCTAAACAATTTTTCCGAAGGGCCCCCTACAGGCCCTCTCTCCAAGCAATTTTTCCGGAGGTCCACCTACAGGCCCTCTCTCTAAACAATTTTTCCGAAGGGCTCCCTACAGGCCCTCTCTCCAAACAATTTTTCCGGAGGTCCACCTACAGGCCCTCTCTCTAAACAATTTTTCCGGAGGGCCACCTACAGGCCCTCTCTCTAAACAATTTTTCCGGAGGGCCCCCTACAGGCCCTCTCTCCAAACAATTTTTCCGGAGGTCCACCTACAGGCCCTCTCTCTAAACAATTTTTCCAGAGGGCCCCCTATAGGCCCTCTCTCCAAACAATTTTTCCGGAGGTCCACCTACAGGCCCTCTCTCCAAACAATTTTTCCGCAGTGTCAACTACAGACACTGTAAAACAATGTTTCAGGAGCGTCAAACAGACAGTCCAAAACAATTTTTCAGGAGGCGCAAGTACCGACATTTAAAAAAACATTTTTTTGCTGAGGGTCGACTTTATGTACTCTGAAAAGAAAAAAATTTTTGGAGGCTCAACAAAAGCCATTTCACTGCATTCTTAGTCTGACAAAGTCATTGGTGGTGTAACCGCCATGCTGTGTCAGGCTAAATTTTTGGGTGCTTCACCAGCTACCGCATACTAACTCAGTCACTCTGTTGTCACCGCCGCCATACAGGGCCACGAAAAATGTTTATGTGGTTCGCCTGCTCCCGCAGTGTCACTCGCTCACTCTGTTGTCACCACCATAGTGGTTTGCACTATAGCAGCCCAAGTTTGCACATTCCCCTTTTTATCTCCAAGTGATCTATACTGCACTTCACGTAAAAAAATACATTCTTTTGCTCTCAGTGATACAAATCCATTTCATAAAATCCTTTCTTTCTCTTTAACTGATCTATACTGAACGTCACTTTTAAAAATACGTCTTTTTCCTCTCTTTCTCTCTCTCCAAACTATTTTTCCGGATAGGTGCCGTATACGGTATTAAACTGAGAGGAATGCATACAACACATGCCCCACTTGACAAATTTCAGAATTGACAACCATACTGGTTGATGCTAAATTTTTAAGTTGGGGTCCTGAGTCGTCATTCGAACTCCATCCGGCTGTTGTCACCACCACACACACTAGCCAAGGGGGCACTCCTCTGGCTCTTCCAGCTCAACCTCCTTCCCCCCAGCCTGCCCCCCATCTACAGGCCCTCTCTCCAAACAATTTACCCAGATAGGGGACGTATTAGATTTTGAACTGATAAGAAGAACAGATTTTTTTTGTTCTTCTTTTAATTGGCTCCTGACCTGTGATAGGCAGAGCATGGACACGTCCCCTTAGCTGCAGTAGAAAAGACACTCCCCTGGCCAGAGCAAGCTCTTTTTCCTTTTCCGTGTTCGAAAAATCCATGAAATATATGGTCCCAAGATAGGGGACGTATACGATTTTAAACTCAGAAGAATCAATACCACACATACCCCACTAGTTCAAGCTCAATGTTGACAGCCGTACCAGTTGATGCCAAATTTTTAAGTGGGGGTTCCACCACTACCAGCCTAACCACCACCAGCATGCGCAGGTATACGAGTGCTAAACACTATGGAACCAAGGCCGTCCGTTCCCCACCACTGCTCCTTCCCCTGTGTCACTCGCTGCCTCTGCGAGTCAACCCCCAGCCCAGGACCCCGGCACAAGCGCCTCCCGCCGGAAAACCACCCCTTCGCCTCCATGATCCTCCACACTGTCCACCAATGTGTCCCTGCGCAACGTTCAGCTGTCATTACAGCAGATGTTGGAGCGCAAGCAGAAAAAAAGTTCAGCCCACCTACATGCACAAGCCCTCAACGTCCACATACAGGGCCACGCTAAATTTTTTTTGTGCCCTACCTGCTACCGTCGTGTAGCTCGGTCACTCTGACCAAGTCTGACCCTGGGGCCGCTCATGTACTGCCCACTTGGAGGATTGCGGGGCCTACCTCGGTCACGGTTTCTCAGACTTACTATGCCTCTTCCTCCAACCCCTCCTCCTCCTCCTCCTTCGAATTACCATCCGTGCTTCACCTCCTGCTACCTTAGTCTAACTCGGTCATTCTATTGTCACCGCCATGCTGCGTCAGGCTAAATTTTTGGGTGGCTCACCTGCTACCTCATCTAACTTGGTCTCTTGTTGGTGTCACCGCCATGCTGTGTCAGGCTTATGCCTGCATCGTGTGGCTGGGGATAGGAGAGCAGTGCCAGCATGGGCATGGGTGATGGACCTTCGTTGCACCTAGTTAGGTGCTTCCCTAACATGTGATGGGCATGTGCCTCGCCTTTCTTGGTCTGGGTGAGCACAATTGCCATGAGGGTAACCACCAGGCTGTTGCAGGAGAATTTGGGGTAATGGTGGGATTAGGCAGTCTCAGAGGCATCCATGCATGCTGCCCCTGCTGTTTCCTGTCCATTTCCATGGTGTTTCCATCATTTTCTGAGGTTTCCAGGTTTTCACCCAGCCTTCCCTAGGCAGAGCCTTGGTCCCCTGCAAAAATGCTCGAGTCTCCCATTGACTTCAATGGGGTTCGTTACTCGAAACGAGCACCCGAGCATTGGGAAAAGTTTGTCTCGAATAACGAGCACCCGAGCATTTTAGTGCTCGCTCATCTCTAGTCCTTACTTACTGAGGGTTTAAATTGTGGTGCCATATCGCAAAGGCAATCTGACTATTTAAAACCAGATCACCCAATCACACCAATTTTACATGCTCTACCAAAAACTCATAAAAATGAATTTCCTCCTCCCATACGACCGATGGTGTCCGGTATAGGTTCGCTAACTGAAAAATTGAGTGATTGGCTAGACTCATTGTTACAGCCCCTTGTTCGCCGAGTCCCTGGATATCTAAAAGACACAACTGATGTATTGAAGGCTTTTTATGATATGGACTGGAGAGAGTCTTATGTCTGGCTTACCTGCGATGTAGTATCTTTGTATACTAGTATTCCTTTCAGTGTGGCAATTATGGCATTAGAACATCATTTGAATTGCTATAGTGATTATACTTTAGAGCTGAGACAATACATAGTGTCAGTTACCTCCGTTTTACTGACACATAATTATTTTCTTTTTGATATTTTTTTTTATTTGCAAATCAGTGGCGTTTCAATGGGAGCTAAATTTTCCCCATCTCTGGCCAATTTGGTTATGTCTTTTTGGGAGGAGAAGTTTCTTTTTGGTTTAAGTAATCCATACAGTGGTTGCATTCAATTGTATGGAAGATTCATTGACGATCTCCTGTTCATTTGGACAGGCGATGTGTCTTCCATACCTTCCTTTGTTGATTATATTAATAGTAATCCTTTTAATTTAAGGTTTACCTGCCATCATGATTTTTTTTTTTTTTTTCTGTTAATTTTTTGGATGTCACACTTATTGGAATGCCAGGATCACCTATACAAACCAAAACCTACCACAAAGCTACAGTAGGTAATGCGATTCTTAAACCAAATAGCCATCATCCAGTCCATACCATTAAAGCCATTCCAGTAGAAGAAATGATACGAGCGCAACGTAATTGTAGTACATATGAGGCATTTGTATCGGAATGGGCGACCATTAAATCAAGGTTGTCGCACAGAGGTTATCCTCACTGGATGTTAGATAGGGCTTACAGCATTGCTTCCCCAAAAAATAGACATGAGCTTTTGTTTACGAATGACAATTCAGAGGTGAATGCGGTTTCCACGACCCGTGACCAACAACCGGATCGTGGATCCGCATCCATTTTGGGTGCAGCCTTATATGAAACCAGGACGAGGCACAGAGGTCATAAAAGCAAATATAACAAAACATCAAAAAATAACATAAATAAAAATTCAACACAATCATCCCCCACATTTGTTCTAACTTTTAGTAGGCAGTTTCCAGCTATTAAAAATATTGTATTAAAGCATCTGCCTGTCTTGTATGAGGATGAGACAGTAGCTAACATCCTACAGAGTGGATGCAGAGTCATCCCTCGTCGAGCCTGCACCTTAGGTAATCTTTTATCACCGTAATTTTTTTCTTGGAAAAAACGCAATGTGAAAATATGGCTTTATACTGAAGGTTTTTTTCGCTGCAGCTCGAACCCATGCAAGACATGCAGGTATGCTGTTCCCACTATAGTGTTTCGCGATTCTTCCAGTACTGCCACATTCCCCATGCGGCATTATATTAATTGCAACACGGAGAATGTGGTTTATATTATTGAATGTACTCATTGTAGACTGCTTTATGGGGGAAGTACTACAAGAAAATTTAAGAACAGGATTCTGGAACATCTGAACTACATTGAGAATCCATCTTATTTGAACATCTCTAATGCAGCCAAGCATTTTATTGACGTACATGCTAGGTCAACTAGGATGTTTTCTGCATATGCCATTGAACACGTTAGACCTTCATCACGTGGTGGAAACATCGTTTAGACACTAGATCCCCCAATGGCTTGAACTTACGCAAGGAATTAATGTGCCACTATTAATATCCATTGGCGTACACTTTTGGTTTCCAGAGACATTTATATATGTTTGTTGTAATATATTTATATTATATGTATGTAGCTATTTCTCCTGGTAAACTTTTGATATGCATTGCTTTTATCCCATTCTGTATATGTTGCTTCATGTTGTGTGTGTGTGAACAGGGCTTTACCCTGTAGCTGGTATGGTCTCTTCTGATCTGCTATCACCTGTGGTTTGATGTGTCTGTTCACAGGAGTTCCAATTAGCATTGGAGTGACCCATCCCCTTTGAGGGTGTTGCCCCCTTTTTTGAAACTCCTTTTATTCTGTGTCATTTTTAGTTTTCTCAGTTATGATTAAGGACTTTGTCTGAAACGCCTAAACTGTTTTTGGAGTCTGTACACTGCACTTGGCTGTTCTGAACGTTCAAATAAAGCGCCTGAAATAACACTTCACCGTTGCTGGATTTTTCCCTTCTCTTAGCCTGTCACCATTCTTCATACCGGAAGCAAAACTAACCCACAGAAGAGGTGCAGGATTTGTACAAAGAATGGACAAGAGACACCATATATTGTTGTGCCCAGTGTCCATCAAACCCTGGCCTCTGTTTAAAGAATAATTTCAAGGAATATCATACATCTTTACATTATTATACAAAATGTACTATATTTGCCCCAAATTTTCACATATTGCTATAAACCACTAAATAAATAATTTCTGGAATTGGCCAAAACATTCTGTTCTGTCATAAATAGGTTGTGATGGAACTGATATTTCATACTGTGCCTAAACACAATCAAAATGCGTTGGGTGGGTGGGTGTCTGGGTGGTTGCTATGTTTTGGTGGGGGGGGGGGGTCATTATATTGTAGGTGCTTTTTATGTTTCAGCAGTTGACAAAATCTGTTCTGGTATTATGGTGAAAAAGTACTTTCATTTCATCCACCTAAAGCCATTAAAAAAAAAGAAAGCCACAAGCACAAAATGTCTAAATTTCCCTAAGATAAATATCTTAGGGAGTCAACATATTAAAAAGTAGTCACTTTATGAATGTGTCTCATGTTTTGGTACTGTACAACATGTGTTCTGGCGGTATGTTGCCATAAAATCAGCAATAGAAAAGTAAGCCTCCAAAATCCAAAATGCGCTGCCAGAGGTGGGATTTAAATTTTTAACAACAGCTTCCCTACTCAACGGCAGACACACGGCCTCACAACATATGTTTACATATACATACACCATATACATGGTACACATACATAAATACATCATATGTACACTACACACATACCACTCAACTTTTAAAAAGCTGCTGCTGTAATTTTAAAGGGGTTGTCTCATCTTGCCTAATGGGGGCATATCGCTAGGATATGCCCCCATTGTCTTATAGGTGCGGGTCCCACCGTTGGGACCCGCACCTATATCGAGAACGGGGCCCCGCAAGGTGGTGGCTGGAGGACTCCGGTCCGGCCACCACCAAGCCGGCTCCCCATATAAATGAATGGGAGCGCACCGCGCTTGCGCGGCCACCGCTCCTATTCATTTCTATGGAGCCGACGGAAATAGCCGAGCCAGCGCTCGGCTATCTTCGCCGGCCACATTGAAAATGAATGGAGGCGGCTGCGCATGCGCAGTGCGCGCCCGTTCGCTTTCGGGGCCCCGTTCTCGATATAGGTGCGGGTCCCAGCGGTGGGACCCACACCTATAAGACAATGGGGGCATATCCTAGCGATATGCCCCCATTAGGCAAGATGAGACAACCCCTTTAACAACCGGATCTGGAGAACCTGAGGGAACTGACTGAATCCCATGCCTGTGTGCTGCAATCCTTTGGTTTTCCATGGAGCCCAAAGTATCTGTAAAAAACACATTTAGGGTATCATTCCAAACAGGAGGAGTATATGAATGTGTGGTAATGTGTATTTTTTCAAGGCCACATGGTGAATGTGAAAGGCCACTTAACAAAAATTGTTAAAAAAATATTTTAATTTTGTCCACCTAAATTCATAAAATTTTCCTAAAAAAGCCAAAAACGCAAAAAGTCCAAATTTTCCCCAGATGACCTTAGGGGTCAAGATATTAAAAAGTAGTCCCTTTGTGGGTGTTTCTAAGGTTTTGGTACTGTACAATATGTGTTCTGGTGATATGGTACCATAAAACCAGCAATTGAAAAATAGGCCTCCAAAATCTATAATGCATTCCACTCATTTCAGGTCTCGTGGTGAGCCCAGCCAGTAGGTAAATTTCAAAAATAGCATCAATTTTCACAGTACACACATATGGTAATAGACATGTTTTTGTTTTTTTTTAATCTTTTGTAGCAGTTAAAAAATATTGCTAAGAATGTAAAAATATACATTTTTTTTTATAATTGTGACAGTTTTTCCTTGAAAAATTAAAAAAAATTGTATCTGATATCTAATGACATAAAAGAAAGGTCTAAGGTGTCCTGTGAAAAATGATATCAAATACATAGAGGTTGGCTCAGAAAATAGTTATTTGCATTAGGACCATTGAAAAAACTGAAAAATTGGCCTGATAAAGAAACACTCTGGTAATGAAGTCGTTAGTATATAAGTGTTGGTTTAGCAACTACATATGTACCAAATAAACTGGTAGTTTTTTATTTTTGTTACAGGGGTTAAAGGGATTGTGAAGTGGAGTAAAATTATATTTTTTTATTATTTCTTTTTTTTATTAGGTTTTAACAAAATAATACCTGAAAAGAAAAGCATAATGTCACAGCAATATCAGTAGAAATATTGACAAATTAGTTTAGTCAACGTTACAAAGCAAATAATGAAGACATACTTGTATACATCCTATTTCTGCAAAAGAGAGCTTCTAAAGTCCATATTGAAACTTGTGGGATTGCCTGGATTGTAGGAGGGAAATGTAGAATAATAAAGAGCAAGCAGAAATAAAGTCTGGATTTGCTGTATGACAGTGGAGGGTGGAACGAGGCAGCGCCTAATCAGGTGAGGATGACACAAATGACCAAAGAGATGTTGATGATCGCAAATGGGAACCAGGTGAAAAGGGAGAATCATCATCATCAGGGGGCGACATGCAGCAGAACCTCCACCAGTAGGTGGTGGTCTACTTGGACTGCACCCTGTCACCCATGATCCAAGAGTCCCTGGACTACTGCGTATGTACACTTGAAGTGTGACCACAACTGGCCAGGTTTGCCATGGGCATGCATTCCTGCCCGACCAGTAGTGTGGCATCAGAGCGGGGTTCAGTGCTGCGGAGGGCATAGTTACCCCTAAGAGAACTTGCCTTTCCTCACAAAATGTTGAGAGACTAATCTTCATAAAGATGAATCAAACGTGGATCAACCAGGATACCCAGACACCTGATGCCACAGAAATGATCATTTTGCCATTAATGATCATACTATAGTGTTCTGGCACACTGGAATATTGTGTGAAATGGGCCGTTACTTCTGGCCACATGCTGCTGCCACCATTCTGATGCTAGCACCTGCCTGATGCCACCCACTTGCTGCTTCTACTGCCATTCCTACAAAGGGGATTCTTGGGCGACTGATATACCGTATACATTTTAATTTTTTTAACAAAGATATGCATGTCACTGCACCTTGCTATTACACTGGTGTTGTTTGGTTCTGCTACTACTGTGATTTGCCACCATCTTGTTCTGTATGCCACAGCCATTGCCCTTCCCCTCCCAACTCTGTCATGGGGCCACTATTGTCCCTGTTACTGCCACCTCTGTTGGCCTCCATACCCACTCTGTTATGGGGCTACTATTGTCCCTGTTTTCCATATTGACATCATAGTTTTTTTTTTCCTTCTTCTAAACTGCCTGAAGAACATAAAAATGATCCTGTATGTTTTTTTAAACACTCTTATGGCCTCTTTCACAGGTCAGTATTTGGTCAGTGTTTGATCAGAATTTGTAAGAAAAAAAACAGGGATCGGTCCAAAACAAAGATGAGATGCAAATAATTCCATTATATTTTATCTCTGTTTTGGACCCACTCCTTTTTTTCGCTTACAATTATGCCTCTTTCACACGTCAGTGTTTTGGTCTGTGATTTCCATCAGTGATTGTGAGACAAAATTGTTGATTGTCTTTCCCTTATACCTTATCTCTGTGGTGGCTCCAACCCTGGTTTTGGGTCACAATCACTGATGGAAATCCCTAACCAAAACACTGACGTGTGAATGATGCTTTACTGATCAAATATTGACTGCCTGAAAGAGGCTTTATGGATACTCAAAATACAGGCTTCATTTTTTTTCTTTTTTAGTTTTCTGTTCTTCTGATGGATCAGAAGAACAGAAATATAAACAGTGTTGACTGTCACTGCTGCTGCCACCCTCTCTACTCTGTCATGGGGTCACTATTGTCACTGTTACTGACACTGCTGCTACCACCCTCTCCACTCAGTCATGGGGTCACTTGAATCTTGGGGCACTGCATGGTTAAGTCCACGGCAATAGATTAGACCTGACGGTAACAGTGACCTGTGATACTGAGCCACAGTAAATCTACAGCTTACACAAAGGATTGCACTGCCACAGCATGCATTAAAAGAACATTTTTTCTCCACTACTTTATTGGCACTGCCTTTATTTCTTGATTTTGTTCCACTAAGGAGCCATTGCACTGCAGGGGTGTGCACAGGTTTTTGGCTTTACTGAAGGGTTCTGCATGCTTTTCTTTTTGTTTAACAGAAGGGATTAGTTATGAATCTTGGTGCATTGCACAGTGAAGTAGACAGCGATAAATTACACCTGTAATACTGATGGCACAGTACTTACAGAATGGATTAAAGGGAATCTGTCACCAGGATAATCGCTATTGAAGTAAAGTCATAGCCTAATAGCACTTAGTACCTTATTTCCAGATGTGCCTTTGTTTCAGCAATAGCTGTTTTCTATCTTCTGAAAATCCTGTTTATTTGGTATGCAAATGAGCCAGTAAGGTGCCCAGAGGGGCGTCATTCTTGCAGGAAGGAGCCCAGGCATGCCTCCTACATCACATTCAAACCATAACCCCACGCCCCTTTTCCCTGCTTCCGCATGAGGGCGGGCTTGGGCACTAGCAGGGGCATGCCTGGGCTCCTTCCTGCAAGAGTGACGCCCCTCTGGGCACCTTACTGGCTCATTTGCATATCAAATAAACTGGATTTTCAGAAGATAGAAAACATCTATTGCTGAAACAAATCAACATCTAGAGATAAGGTACTAAGTGCTATTAAGCTATAGCTTTACTTCAATAGCGATTATTCTGGTGACAGATTCCCTTTAACTATGAATGTGGATGCACTAGAACGTAATGCACACAGCGATACACTCTCCCTGCAATCTCCCTACAGTCTAAGTTCCAAGCCTTTGCACTGAGATTGGGCCACTATGTGGGATGAATTAGACATGAGAGTGGCATTGGTATACCTGATCGATCGTGATTCGTGACAAATTAACTCATAACTAATCACATTTCTTGTCGAAGTTTGGCAAATTGACTGAATCAAATTTTTTCAAAACTTTGCTCACGCTAATTTTATAAATCATATAGTAATCTAGGTAAATGAAGATACGATCGTACCAGAGATATATGATACATTGTATTATGCTAGACACTTAACAGCATTCATTGATAAAATAGCACTTCTATGCCCTTTTGTGGATGCATATTTGATGCTGCAGTATGTTGCATGATTACCTGAGTTCACTATAATTTATAATTTGAGTTATTTAATGTACCAATGACCACCAGGACCAAATTGAATCACTGATCATCAGGGAGAAGACACTAAAATAGGTCATCAACAAAGTCCTAATTATGAAATAAAACAAAAATAGGTGGCTCACCCCCTTACTGCTGGGAAAAACGGTGCTCTGACTAAAATGACTCACCACATCATGAAAAATAGAAAATATATAAAAAGTAAATATAGACAGGCACTCTTATCTGGAGTATATAGATTTATTTCTAAACACAAGTAATAATGCAAACATAAAGCTATGTAGAGAAAGCTAAAAAAAGCCATAGGACTCCTTAGAGCCTGTTACCAGCAATAAAAAACCTGAATAAGGCTTATTATCAGTAGTAAGAACCTAATTGGACCCCATTAAAATAAATCATAACACTATAGTGTACAAAAACACTCAAAAAACTACAAATTAAAAACAACTCTCAAGTCCAGAATTATCCAGATCTTATGTTTTGCAGTATGTGGTTCAGAGGTATCCAAATTTATGTTAAACAATATATAATTAGTATAACATGCTGTTATTTGCAGTTAAATTGTATCAATAATATGACCATCAGGTATTAGGAATGAATCATTCACTAGTTCTGAGTTGTTAATATAGTCAGTTGTTAATTCAGCTAGCAGTTTCTTGTATGACCAGCTTTAATTTGTGGATACAGCAATAAGTCCATCAGAATTCTAAGTATGATAAGTCCTAATTATGAAAGATTTGCATATATAGGAAAAACAGATAATAAATAAGCAATCAATGGGTTAAGTGAATAAAGATTCACTTAACCCTTACATTCCCAGCGCCGTACATGTACGGCGCTGGGGTGATGCGGGAACATGACGCCCGCTCGCGCGTACGGCAGGCGTCATGGCCGGCAAGTCTCTGCTGTTTCAAACAGCAGAGACTTGCCCCTACTTACCGATGTACCCGATTGGTAACTAAAGCTATTAGATGCCTTGATCTCACGTGAACACGGCATCTAATAGCGCTAAACCTGGAAGCGATCGCTTCCTGGTGTCCTATGCACGCCCCCCTGTGGCCAATCAGGGCACCTGTGGTGGGTTTGAATGCTGTAAACCTCGCTGATGAGGTTTACAGCTTTCAATGTGCAATTCTTAGTTTGGCCACTAGATGGCAGGCCAGGCTAAGAAATGAGCAAAAGGGATATTAAATGCAGGAAAATAATCACAAAAAGAAAAAAAAACACATAACTACCATAAATACAAAATACATAAATACCAAAAAGTTATAGGGGTCAAGATATGACGACAAAAAAAATAAAAATAAAATTCCAACTTTATAATTATTTTATCACTATCAAAACACAAGAAAAACTATACATATTAGGTATCGTCAGATTCGTACTGACCAGTAGAATGAAAGTAACTGGTCAGTTTTAATGAACATCGAACGCCGTAAATAAAAAACCCATAAAACTGTAGAGAAATTGCGTTTTTTTTGCAATTTTACCCGATTTGGAACTTTGTTCCCGCTTCCCACTACACCATATGCAATATTAAATGGTGGCGTTGGAAAGTATAACTTGTCCCGCAAAAAATAAGCCCCCATACAGCTATGTGAACAAAAATATAAAAAAGTTATGGCTCACAGAAGATAGGGAAGAAAAATGAAAATGCAAAACCGAAAAAACCTCTGGTACTGAAAGAGCATCTGTCAGCAGATATGATATGTTCTGAATTCTAGGGCAGCTCTGTTCCTGTAAAGAGAGGAGCCAGGCCGGACTGTGGTAAGACCTAGCTGTGTATGTCTGTCCCTGTGTGTATTTGACCATCCCTGTGGGTGTGCGTCTGTCTGTCCCTGTGTGTGTCTGTCTGTCCCTGTGTGTGTGTGTCTGTCTGTCCCTGTGTGTGTTTGTCCCTGTGTGTGTTTGTCCCTGTGTGTGTCTGTCCCTGTGTGTGTCTGTCTGTCCCTGTGTGTGTCTGTCCCTGTGTGTGTCTGTCCCTGTGTCTATTTGACCATCCCTGTGTGTGTGTGTGTGCCTGTCCCTGTGTGTATTTGACTGTCTTTGTGTGGGTGTGTCTCTGCCAGGGTTGCCAACTAGAATTTTTCTTTTTTCTGGACAACTTATCCCAAAATCATGGACAGCCAATATTTTTTATGGACGGTTTGAAAAACCATAACTAATGATAAATATTACAAGTAATCCATGTCTATAGCTCTTTATACTGATAAGAACTCGTTACCAGCGTTTACTGTGGACGGTAAAATGATGATAATTACAACCAAAATAATATAGTCAAATACTACCAGCCTCAAAAAAATCACGGACACGTCTATTTTTTTTTCACGGACACAGAAAAAAAGTCACCTATTTTTACGGACTGTCTCGAAATTTCTGGATGGTTGGCAACCCTGGTCTCTGCGTGTCAGTCTGTCTGTCCCTGTGTGTGGCTGTCCCTGTGTGTGTCCCTGTGTGTATTTGACCATTCCTGCATGTATTTGACCATCCCTGTGTCTGTGTACCTGTGTCTGTTATACATGACGGAAAAGAAAGTCCTGTCGACAGGACTTTTTTTTTCCATTGTGTATATCGGAACAAAACAGAACCGTTATTTGTGGCCATAGGCATGTATTAGGACAGAGCAAAGCGGAATGCCTCTTAAAGGGTTCTGTATTGCATTCTGTTCTAAATTTGTGTTTTATTCTGTTACTAGCAGAAGGAACCGGCTTCACCCGGGTATATTTCATCTATTTCATTTAATGTTTGTGTGTGTCGTTGAAAGATATCGACGGTATCCGCTATAACAGTGACATTTACAGCACCCCGCCCCCTTAACAGTGACATCAACAGTCCCCCACCCTTTAACTTTGACCTTCACAGCAGCCTGCCCCTTTAACAGTGAGTTCCACAGCACTCCACCCTCCTGACAGTGTTCTCCACAGGGGCCCGCCCCCTTAACAGTGACCTCTACAGCACCCGCCCCTTAACACTGACAATAGGTTACAGTCCCCTTAACTGACCTCCACCATTCCTTCGCCCATTAGCAGAGACCTCCACTGTGACTGCCCCTTTAACAGTGATTGCCACAGTACCCTGATCCCTTAAAGGGGTATTCTCATCTTAGACAATGGGGGCATATCGCTAGGATATGCCCCCATTGTCTTATAGGTGCGGGTCCCACCGCTGGGACCCGCACCTATATCCAGAACGGAGCGGGGAGCGCTGCGCCTGGAGGACCCCAGGTTTCCGGGGGTCCGGCCACCACCAGGCACAGCTCCCCGCACCGCTCATAGAAATGAATGGGAGCCGGGCCGTGCATGCGCGGTGCGCTCCCATTCATTTCTATGGAGCCGACGGAAGTAGCCGAGCCAGCGCTCGGCTATTTTCGGCGGCCCCATAGAAATGAATGGAGGGCGGCTGCGCATGCGCAGTGCGCCCTCATTCACTTCGGGGGCTCCGTTCTGGAAATAGGTTCGGGTCCCAGCGGTGGGACCCGCACCTATAAGACAATGGGGGCATATCCTAGCGATATGCCCCCATTGTCTAAAATGAGAATAACCCTTTAACAGTGACCTCCACTGTATCCCGCTCCCTTAACAGTTACCTCACAGTACCCCGCTGCCTTAACAGTGACCTCATAGTACCCCGCCGCCCCTTTAATAGTGGCCTCCACAGTCCCCTCCTCCCTTAACAGTGACCTCCACAGCACCCTCCCCTTTAACAGTGACCTCCACAGCAGCCATCCCTTTATTAGTGACGTTCACAGTACCCCGTCTCGTTAACATTGATTTCCAAAAATAAACAGCCCCCTTAACAGAGACCTCCACAGCGACAACCCCTTTATTAGTGACCTCCACTGTACCCTGTCTCATTAACATGGATTTCCAGAATATCCCACCCCTTTAACAGTGAGCTCCACAGAGGCCGCACCTTTATTAGTGACCTCCACAGTACCCCATCTCCTTAACCGTGATTTCCATAACACCTCACCCCTTAACAGTGGCATCTACAGCAATCTGCCCCTTAACACTGACCTCCATAGCGGACCATCCCTTTAACTGTGACCTCAACAGCAACCTGCCCCTAGGGTGGCCAGAGGTCTGGTTTTAGGCTGGACAATCCGGCTTTCAGACTCCCTGTGTTGCCAGACAGACACAGGGATGTCCTTTTGAACAGCTCACTCTCAGACAGCAGCACTGTGCAGTCTGAGGATGAGCTGAGGGGAGAAAGTCACCCTCCCTCCCACCCCTGCAGCTGACAGAAGTTGAATTTTAGCTTCATTTTTTAAATTCCTGACGGCTGCGGAGTGGGCGTGGCTTAGTGGGACTGGGGGCAGGGTTTTTAAGTCCTGTGACCTCCACAGCACTCCGCTCCCTTAAAGGGAACCTGTCATCTCCAAAACACCCCATGAACTAGAGTAAGCGGTGTACAGTGTAAGTGACGTTGAGTCCGGTTATGTAATTTTTATCTTCATACTCACTTCCATTCCGACGCTGTGCTCCCACAAACCTGCAGTAAAATGCACTCACTGGACTCCAGTGCTCACTCACATAATGGAGACGACTCAAAGAAGAGTCCAGTGAGTGCATTTTACTGCAGGTTTGTGGGAGCACAGCGTCGGAATGGAAGTGAGTATGAAGATAAAACTTACATATTCGGATTCAGCATCACTTACACTATACAACGCTTACTCTAGTTCAGGGGGTGTTTCGGAGATGACAGGTTCCCTTTAACCCCTTCAACCCCGGGCCTGTTTTCACCTTCCTGACCGGGCCATTTTTTGCAAATCTGACATGTGTCACTTTATGTGGTAATAACTTTGGAACGCTTTTACTTATCTAGGCCATTCTGAGATTGTTTTCTTGTGACACATCGTACTTCATGACAGTCATAAATTTGAGTCAATATATTTCACCCTTATTTATGAAAAAATCCCAAATTTACCAAAAATTTGGAAAAATTTCCAAATTTCCAAATTTCAATTTCTCTACTTTCAAAATACACAGTAATACCTCCAAAAATAGTTATTATTTTACATTCCCCTTATGTCTACTTTATGTTGGCATCATTTTGTAAATGTAATTTTACTTTTTTAGGACGTTAGAGGGCTTAGAAGTTTAGAAGCCATTTTTCAAATTTTCACCAAATTTTCCAAAACCATTTTTTTAAACACCAATTCAGATATAAAGTGATTTTGAGGGGCTTACATAATGAAACCCCCCATAAATGACCCCATTTTAGAAACTACACCCCTCAAGTTATAAAAAACTGCTGTTACAAACTTTGTTAACCCTTCAGGTGTTCCACAAGAATTAAAGGAAAATGGAGGTGAAATTTCAAAATTTCACTTTTTTGGTAGATTATTCATGTTAATATTTTTTTCTTGCAATACAGCAAGGGTTAACAGCAAACTAAACCTCAATACTCATTACTCTGATTCTGCAGTTTACAGAAATACCCCATATGTAGTGGTAAACGTCTCTATGGGTTTGTGGCAGTGGTCAGAAGGAAAGCAGCGCCATACGGATTTTGGAGGCAGATTTTGCTAGAATAGTTTTTAGGCACCATTTTGTAATTGAGAGACCCTGACGTACCCCTTCAGTGGAAACCCTGAAAAAGTGACCCCATTTTGGAAACTACACCCTTCAAAGAATATATTAAGGGGGGTTCTGGCCACTTTGACCCCCTAAGCGTTTTACGGAATTTGGAAACACCAGGCTGTGAAAATGAAAAGTTTCATTTCTTCCAATAAAATGTTGCTTTAGCCCCAAATTTTTCATTTTCACAAGGGGTAACAGGAGAAAAGCACCCCATAATTTGTTACCCATTTTCTCCTGAATACGGCAACACCCCATATGTGGTGGCAAACTGCTGTGGGGGCACATGGCAGGACTCAAAACAGAAGGAGCGCCATATGGATTTTGCAGAACAGATTTTGATGGATTGGTTTGCGGGTGCCGTTTATTTTTAACTTTTTGAGTTATTGTCTTATGTGGGGGCTCATTTTTTGCGGGACGAGATGACGGTTTGATTGGTACCATTTTGGGGTACATAAGACTTTTGGATCGCTTTGTATTACAGTTTTTGTGAGTCAAGGTGAAAAAAATAGCAGTTTTGGCATGGTTTTTTTTTAAAATTTTTTTACAACATTCACCTGGGGGGCTATCTCATGAAATATTTTTATAGAGCAGGTTGTTACGGACGCGACGATACCCAATATGTCTAACTTTTTTATTTTTGGAAAGTTTTACACATTAGATGCATTTTAGAACAGAATAAAATCTTTTTTTTGTGTTGCCATTTTCAAAGAGCCATATTTTTTTCAGTTTTCAGGCGATTGTCTCAGGTAGGGTACCGTTTTTGCAGGACAAGATGACGGTTTGATTGGTACCATTTTGGGGTAAATACACCTTTTTGATCGCCTGCTATTACACTTTTTGTGAGGCAAGAGGGAAAAAAAATGGTTGTTTTGGCATAGTTTTTTTTTTTTTTTTTTGCAGCATTCACCCGGGGGGCCATCTCATGTAATATTTTTATAGAGCAGGTTGTTACGGACGCGGCAATACCCAATATGTCTAACTTTTTTATTTTTGGATAGTTTTACACATTAGATTTATTTTTTGAACAGAATAAAATCTTTATTTTGTGTTGCCCTTTTCAAAGAGCCATATTTTTTTCAGTTTTCAGGCGATTGTCTCAGGTAGGGTATCGTTTTTGCAGGACAAGATGACGGTTTGATTGGTACCATTTTGGGGTAAATACGCCTTTTTGATCGCCTGCTATTACACTTTTTGTGAGACAAAAAGGAAAAAAATGTCTGTTTTGGCTTAGTTTTTTTAAAAAATTTTTTACAGCATTCGCCTGGGGGGCCATCTCATGCAATATTTTTATAGAGCAGGTTGTTACGGACGTGGCGATACCCAATATGTCTAACTTTTTTATTTTTGGATAGTTTTACACATTAGATTTATTTTTTTAACAAAATAAAATACTTTTTGTGTTGCCATTTTCTGAGAGCCATATTTTTTTTATTTTTCAGGCGATTGTCTTAGGTAGGGTCTCATTTTTTGCGGGACAAGATGACGGTTTGATTGGTACCATTTTGGGGTACATACGCTTTTTTGATCACCTGCTATTACACTTTTTGTAAGGCAAGGTGACCCAAAAATGTCTGTTTTGGCACAGTTTTTTTTTTTTTTTTTTACTGCGTGCACCTGACGGGGTGGATCATGTGCTATTTTTATAGAGCCGGTCGATACGGACGCGGCGATACCTAATATGTCTATTTTTTTTTTTCACTATTTTTTACAATTTTTTTTATATTATTTTGTAAAAATGACGTTTTTTTTGGGGGGGGGAAACTTGAAACTTTTTTTTTGTAAAACTTTATTTTTTTCACTTTTTTTAACTTTCTTATTTTACACTTTTTTTTCACTTTTGGGGGTCTGATCCCCTTACAATGCATTACAATACTTCTGTATTGTAATGCATTGGCTGGAAGTGTATTACTCAATGTAATACACTTCCAGCACACTGCCTGTGAGATCCAGGGGGCTGGATCTCACAGGCTTCCGTAGATAGCAGCCGGATGCCTAAGGAAGGCATTCGGCTGCTATCTCAGCCATCGGGTCCCCGTCACAGCAGCGCGGGGACCCGATGGCAACCCCTTCCCACCGCATGTGCCGCGGTCAGCGCTGACCGCGGCACATGAAGGGTTAATGCACCGGCATCGGTGTTTTCACCGATGCTGGTGCATACATCAGGGGTCCGGCTACTGGGCACAGCCGGACCCCCGCCGCTAATCGGGCGGGCGCAGCTCCTGCACCCGCCCGATCAGCGCGCCGTAGCACTACGGCGCTGGTCGGGAAGTCACTTCCCGCAGCGCCGTACATGTACGGCGCTGGTCGGGAAGGGGTTAATAGTGTAATCCACAGCGACCTGCACCTACAGCAGTGAAGAAAAATGGCTGAATTGTTATGGAAACCTGGTGTGAGACTGTGTGCACATCGAAACTGAAGGACCTGTGAGATTCTGTTGGCTGTTAAGGGACATGTGACCGTGTGTATGACAGTTGGGATATGAAGAGAAAGACCTGCAGGCTTTTATTGGCTAGTTTACGTCATGTGATGTGCCATATTTGCATTTTTTGGGAATATCTCAGGAACTGTAAATTGTAGAGAGCTGAGACCTGGTCTAAAAATTTCGTGATTGCAAATGTGACGGTGGGAATTCCTTTAGCGGACATACATACACACATACACTCAGCTTTATATATTAAACTAGCAGAAGGACCCGGCTTTGCCCAGGTATATTTCATCTATTTCATTTAATGTTTGTGTGTGTGTCGTTAAAAGATATCGAGAGTGACCTCTACAGTGCCCACCCCTTTAACAGTACGCTTTCAGACTCCCTGTCCTCCATTATGCGCAGGGCCTGGACGGACACAGGGATGTCCTATTGAACAGCTCACTCTCTGACAGCATCACTGTGCTGTCTGAGCATGATCTGCAAGGAGAAAGTCACCCTCCCTCCCACCCCTGCAGCTGACAGAAGTTAATTTTTACCTTCATTTTTTCAATCCCCGTCGGCTGCGGAGTGGAAGGGGGCGTGGCCTAACCGAGTTGGGGCGTGACTTAGTGAGACCTGGGGGTGGGGTTTTTAAGTCCTTCTTTTGAGGGTGGCCTGAATTACAGGTCGATGCCATGATAATTTATGAGGAAACACAGAGGGTAGCAGTGGAAGAAAACATCTTTTGTTACTACTGAACAGTAAATATGTGAAATTTACATTATATTGGGTAATGATTGATGATGAATTAGTTTAAAACATAAGGTATATTTATGGTGACTGGAATATCCCTTTAACAGTCTCATCCACAGCGCACTGCCCCTTTAAAACAGACCTACAGCAGTGAGGGAAAATGGCTCGGTTGTTATGGAAACCTGTTGTGAATCAGTCTATGTGTGTAGAGACTAACTTCCTGCGAGCTTCTATTGTCTGATAAGGGTCATGTGACCAGGCTTCTATTGGCTAATGCATTTTTTGGGAATATCTCAGGAACAGTCAGGAGCGGACTGGAAACTTAAAGTGGCCCTGGAAAAAATACTAAAAGTGGCCCCATTTTGTAGTCAGGTCCAAATTTATGGAAGGCAGGGCCAGCAATACCATATTGTGGCACATTATACCACCTCAGTCCATCACAAAATTTTGCCAGCAGAACAAAATACATCCCCAAAAACACGGGCCAGCTGTGAGGAGGGCTCAGGCGGCCCCCTGGGCAACTTCCCACTGGGAAATTTCCCTGTAAGGTCTATGGCCAATCCGCCCCTGGGAACAGTACATCCTGGAGAGCTGTGACCCGTTCTAAAACCTTCCCAGACGTTTTTCCCTGATGTACCTGTGTGCCAAATTTCGTGATTGTAACTGCGACGGTGCGGACATACAAACATACCTACACTAAGCTATATATATTAGATAACTCTGTTAGAATGGAACCCTATAACGGAAGTTATAATGCTGGTGAGAACCCACCCTGACCCCTAAGGCCACATACTGTAAATCCATGCAGATTGCACCCCATGAATAAACCAGAAAACCCATTTATTCATTTAGATATTGTACATGTGATTTAATACTACTATGCTTACTAAGAATCATAGTTCAACTACTGTACATTTTAGTCTTACAATTTCCTAAACAAACCAGTGTAGCTTTTAGTCCAATACAATGTTAATTATGATTAATGATCTAGCCCAGCTACACTGACCAGCGAAGAATTCAACACGGCTCTGTATTTATGGTTGCTTGCTGGACGTCCCTAGGATAGTTTAAATAAAAGCAGGTGGATGAGATTCCGTCTGACAGTTTAATGGGTATTTAAAGAACTCCCGCAAAAAGTTTTATTCTCTGACCTGTTAGAAAGGTGCATGATATAATCTGTAGTGAATGCAATTTTCTTATCAGAGACTGCAATTCTGAGTTATCCCCTCTCTTCTTATTGTAGCTGGGTCATGTGACCAACTCCCTGACCTCCAACAGACCCAGGACATGAAGCCAGTAACTGCTCTATTCATTCCTATGAGACTGAAAGTGAGGCTCCCATAGGAATGCATAGAAAATTTGACTTCCTGTCCACACATAAGATGCTGTGTGAGTTGGTGGGTCTGATTCCTAGTCATATGACACAGATGAGAAGCATCAGGAAGATATAACTCAAAAATACTGCCACTGGTAAGAAAATGACATTCACTACAGATTACATCATGTACATTTCTAGCAGGACATGGAATATTTTTTTTTGCGGGAGTTCTTCTTTAAGGTGAAATCTAAAACCTGTCATGTTCTTAAAGTCCTTCTGATGTAATTTTTAACTCTATTTCTGGCTAAAGGCTTTGGGATGTGTTTGCCAGACAGACACAGGGATGTCCTTTTGAACAGCTCACTCTCAGACAGTAGCACTGTGCAGTCTGAGGATGAGCTGAGGGGAGAAAGTCACCCTCCCTCCCACCCCTGCAGCTGACAGAAGTTGAATTTTAGCTTCATTTTTTAAATTCCTGACGGCTGCGGAGTGGGCGTGGCTTAGTGGGACTGGGGGCAGGATTTTTAAGTCCTGTGACCTCCACAGCACTCCGCTCCCTTAAAGGGAACCTGTCATCTCCAAAACACCCCATGAACTAGAGTAAGCGGTGTACAGTGTAAGTGACGTTGAGTCCGGTTATGTAATTTTTATCTTCATACTCACTTCCATTCCGACGCTGTGCTCCCACAAACCTGCAGTAAAATGCACTCACTGGACTCCAGTGCTCACTCACATAATGGAGACGACTCAAAGAAGAGTCCAGTGAGTGCATTTTACTGCAGGTTTGTGGGAGCACAGCGTCGGAATGGAAGTGAGTATGAAGATAAAACTTACATATTCGGATTCAGCATCACTTACACTATACAACGCTTACTCTAGTTCAGGGGGTGTTTCGGAGATGACAGGTTCCCTTTAATAGTGTAATCCACAGCGACCTGCACCTACAGCAGTGAAGAAAAATGGCTGAATTGTTATGGAAACCTGGTGTGAGACTGTGTGCACATCGAAACTGAAGGACCTGTGAGATTCTGTTGGCTGTTAAGGGACATGTGACCGTGTGTATGACAGTTGGGATATGAAGAGAAAGACCTGCAGGCTTTTATTGGCTAGTTTACGTCATGTGATGTGCCATATTTGCATTTTTTGGGAATATCTCAGGAACTGTAAATTGTAGAGAGCTGAGACCTGGTCTAAAAATTTCGTGATTGCAAATGTGACGGTGGGAATTCCTTTAGCGGACATACATACACACATACACTCAGCTTTATATATTAAACTAGCAGAAGGACCCGGCTTTGCCCAGGTATATTTCATCTATTTCATTTAATGTTTGTGTGTGTGTCGTTAAAAGATATCGAGAGTGACCTCTACAGTGCCCACCCCTTTAACAGTACGCTTTCAGACTCCCTGTCCTCCGTTATGCGCAGGGCCTGGACGGACACAGGGATGTCCTATTGAACAGCTCACTCTCTGACAGCATCACTGTGCTGTCTGAGCATGATCTGCAAGGAGAAAGTCACCCTCCCTCCCACCCCTGCAGCTGACAGAAGTTAATTTTTACCTTCATTTTTTCAATCCCCGTCGGCTGCGGAGTGGAAGGGGGCGTGGCCTAACCGAGTTGGGGCGTGACTTAGTGAGACCTGGGGGTGGGGTTTTTAAGTCCTTCTTTTGAGGGTGGCCTGAATTACATGTCGATGCCATGATAATTTATGAGGAAACACAGAGGGTAGCAGTGGAAGAAAACATCTTTTGTTACTACTGAACAGTAAATATGTGAAATTTACATTATATTGGGTAATGATTGATGATGAATTAGTTTAAAACATAAGGTATATTTATGGTGACTGGAATATCCCTTTAACAGTCTCATCCACAGCGCTCTGCCCCTTTAAAACAGACCTACAGCAGTGAGGGAAAATGGCTCGGTTGTTATGGAAACCTGTTGTGAATCAGTCTATGTGTGTAGAGACTAACTTCCTGCGAGCTTCTATTGTCTGATAAGGGTCATGTGACCAGGCTTCTATTGGCTAATGCATTTTTTGGGAATATCTCAGGAACAGTCAGGAGCGGACTGGAAACTTAAAGTGGCCCTGGAAAAAATACTAAAAGTGGCCCCATTTTGTAGTCAGGTCCAAATTTATGGAAGGCAGGGCCAGCAATACCATATTGTGGCACATTATACCACCTCAGTCCATCACAAAATTTTGCCAGCAGAACAAAATACATCCCCAAAAACACGGGCCAGCTGTGAGGAGGGCTCAGGCGGCCCCCTGGGCAACTTCCCACTGGGAAATTTCCCTGTAAGGTCTATGGCCAATCCGCCCCTGGGAACAGTACATCCTGGAGAGCTGTGACCCGTTCTAAAACCTTCCCAGACGTTTTTCCCTGATGTACCTGTGTGCCAAATTTCGTGATTGTAACTGCGACGGTGCGGACATACAAACATACCTACACTCAGCTTTATATATTAGATAACTCTGTTAGAATGGAACCCTATAACGGAAGTTATAATGCTGGTGAGAACCCACCCTGACCCCTAAGGCCACATACTGTAAATCCATGCAGATTGCACCCCATGAATAAACCAGAAAACCCATTTATTCATTTAGATATTGTACATGTGATTTAATACTACTATGCTTACTAAGAATCATAGTTCAACTACTGTACATTTTAGTCTTACAATTTCCTAAACAAACCAGTGTAGCTTTTAGTCCAATACAATGTTAATTATGATTAATGATCTAGCCCAGCTACACTGACCAGCGAAGAATTCAACACGGCTCTGTATTTATGGTTGCTTGCTGGACGTCCCTAGGATAGTTTAAATAAAAGCAGGTGGATGAGATTCCGTCTGACAGTTTAATGGGTATTTAAAGAACTCCCGCAAAAAGTTTTATTCTCTGACCTGTTAGAAAGGTGCATGATATAATCTGTAGTGAATGCAATTTTCTTATCAGAGACTGCAATTCTGAGTTATCCCCTCTCTTCTTATTGTAGCTGGGTCATGTGACCAACTCCCTGACCTCCAACAGACCCAGGACATGAAGCCAGTAACTGCTCTATTCATTCCTATGAGACTGAAAGTGAGGCTCCCATAGGAATGCATAGAAAATTTGACTTCCTGTCCACACATAAGATGCTGTGTGAGTTGGTGGGTCTGATTCCTAGTCATATGACACAGATGAGAAGCATCAGGAAGATATAACTCAAAAATACTGCCACTGGTAAGAAAATGACATTCACTACAGATTACATCATGTACATTTCTAGCAGGACATGGAATATTTTTTTTTTGCGGGAGTTCTTCTTTAAGGTGAAATCTAAAACCTGTCATGTTCTTAAAGTCCTTCTGATGTAATTTTTAACTCTATTTCTGGCTAAAGGCTTTGGGATGTGTGTGTGTGTTTATTTAAAACATGTAACTAATTTGTAATCATGTAGTAATGCTCCTCTTAATGCATTTTTAGTTACGGTTTTTGTAGATTGTTGTCATATTGAACCCATTATGTCCCATGTATTTGTAATTCTTTTATTAAAACATTTAGTTTTACACTTTTATTTGAGTTCATCCAACAAGGCTGCTTTTCTCCTGATATACAGTTTGCGGGCCACTAGTGACATTCATTGGACCACATATCTGTGCAATGCATGTGAGCGAAACAAGGTAACCATCCAAATCAGTAGACAAGTGGTTAATCCACAGACAAGCCAAAGTGAGTTCTCCAGGAGTTCTAAGCAGGAGATGGAAATAGCACAATGTACAAAGTAACAAGAGCCGGGACACATATGAATCACAGGCAAAGACAAGTGTCAAATGCCTTAAGCTCCCTGCCTAGCTCTTGGATTGAATGCCAGACTCAATGATAGTGCGACCATTCAAGGTTTGGCTGGTTAGCATGGCAACTTTGCTAGAACAGCCATGCTCTGGATCTTGGCTGGGTAAGTTCCTGACAGGAACCTCTAACCTATGAGAATTAAAAATACTATACTGTAATCAAAAAAACAAGTAGGATTAATAACTTCCATGATCTCATGAGGACTAATGTAAGATGGACCAAATTTTATGAACATACTTTGGGATGCAAATTTTTAGTAGGCCATACCTTTTGCACCATCAAGAACTAAGGCCCTATAGAACATCTCACGCCCAGACAGCTTCTCCTCTGTGTCTTCACTGAGTCAGGGGGCCTGGCCTCGTGTTTAGGGGTGTGGCTTCATGGAGACCGGGGGAGTGGCTTTACATTTGGTGGCATGGCCGGTGAGGTCTGGCTCTCTGGGGTGAAGACAGTGGCCACCCTAGCTGCTGTGGAGGTCACAATTTAAAGGAGAGGGCGCTGTGGATGTTACTGTTAAGGGGCGGGCACTGTAAAGGTCACTCTCGATATCTTTTAACGACACACACAAACATTAAATGAAATAGATGAAATATACCCGAGCGAAGCCGGGTCCTTCTGCTAGTATAATATATAAAGCTCAGTGTATGTATGTGTATATGTATGTGTGTATGTCCGCTAAAGAAATCCGCACCATTGCATTTACAGTCACGAGTTGTAGACCAGGTCTCAGCTCTCCAGGATGTACCGTTCCTGAGATATTCCCAAAAAATGCATTAGCCAATAGAAGCCTGGTCACATGACCTTCATCAGCCAATAGAAGCTCGCAGGCTCTTAGCCTATCCCCCACACACACAGAGTTTCACACCAGGTTTCCATAACAACCCAACCATTTTTCTTTACTGCTGTAAGTCAGCTTTAAAGGGGCAGGGCTCTGTGGATGACACTGTTAAAGGGGTATTCTAGTTACCATAAATATAACTTATGTTATGTTAGACTAATTCATCATCAATCATTACCTAATATAATGTAAATTTCACATATTTACCGTTCAGTAGTAATAAAAGATGTTTTCTTCAGCTGTATTCATGCTACCCACTGTTTCCTCATAAATTAGCATGGCATCGACCTGTAGTTCAGGCCACCCTCAAAAGCAGGACTTAAAACCCCACCCCCAGGTCTCGCAAAGCCATGCCTCAACCCGATTAGGCCACACCTCCCCCAATCTGCAGCTGACGGAGATTGAAAAAATTAAGGTAAAAATCAACTTCTGTCAGCTGCGGGAGTGGGAGGGAGGGTGACTTTCTCCCTGTAGCTCATGCTCAGACTGCACATTGCAACTGTCTGAAAGTGAGCTGTTCAAAAGGACATCATCCCTGTGTCTGTCCAAGCCCTGCACCGGATGGAGGACAGGGAGTCTGAAAGACGGACTGTCCGGCCTAAACTTGGACCTCTGGCCACCCTAAGGGCAGGCTGCTGTGGAGGTCACAGTTAAAGAGGAATGCCCTGTGGATATTACTGTTAAGGGGGCAGGCTGCTGTGGAAATCACTGTTAAAGGGGCGGGCACTGTGGAGGTCACTGTTAAGGGAGAAGAGGACCATGGAGGCCACTGTTAAAGGGGCAGCAGGGTACTGTGAGGTCACTGTTAAGGGAGCGGGGTACTGTGACAGTCACTGTTAAGGGAGCAGGGTACTGTGACAGTCACTGTTAAAGGGACAGTCGCTGGGGAGGTCTCTTTCAAGGGGGCCAGGATTGGTGGAGGTCAGTTAAGGGAACTGTAACCTATGGTCAGTATTAAGGGGCGGGTGCTGTAAAGGTTACTGTTAAGGGGTGGGCAACTGTGGAGGTCACTGTCAATTGGGTGAGGTGCTGTTGAACTCACTGTTAAAGGGGCAGGCTGCTGTGAAGATCAAAGTTAAGGGGTGGGCTGCTGTGGAGGTTCCATTTTAAGGACACGGGCACTGTGTGTGTGTGGGGGGGTCAGTGTCAAGGGGTGGGGGGCTGTGGAGGTCACAGTTTAGGAGGCGGGGTGCTGTAGAGTTCATATCTTTTAACAACACACAAAAACATTAAATGAAATATACCCGGGCGAAGCCGGGTCCTTCAGCTAGTACTTAAATATTACTTCATTATAAATATATTCCCAAATACCTTACATTAGTCATAATGGCTCATTTTGTCTAGAGAGCAATCATTAGGAGAAACAAAATAGCCGCTGTCACTGAGCTAAAGAGCTGCTTCATCCACACCTGTGCTCTGCTTGTCAGGGATTGTGATCCTGAATACAGCTGATAAGAATTTAAGCTGAATCTCAGAAATGGAGTTCATGAGCAGATATGGCCAATGAGCAGCAGCACTTGTATGCAGTCTCTATTATCACAGCCCCACATTACCACAGTATGTCCTGTTCATCCTCTCTGTACTTCATGTCTCCTCCTGATCTCCATTCCCACAGAGATTCAGCTGAAGATATTATCAGCTGTATTCATGATCATAATCCCTGACAAGCAGAGCAAAGATTGTGTTGTGAAGTAACTTTCCCCCTGTGTGTTTAGAACAGGTTTTGTGTGTACTAATAGGATGGCGGCCATTTTGTTTCTCCCAATCATTGCTCCCTAAACAAAACGAGCCATTATAACTAATGAAAGGTAGTTGGGAATATATTTATAATGAAGTAATATTTAAGTATTTTCTTAAGTAGTTTCTTAATTCCCGGAGAACCCTTTTAAACATGCCGTTTGTTAATGCTGTCAAACATGCATTTACCTATAGTTATGTACATCAGTGTCACTCATACACGACTGACTATTGCTGTCCTAGTGTTCAAGAGCTTTGGGAGAGGAGGTTGGAGAGAAAATGAAAAGAAATCATAAAAAATGGTCAATATTAAGATTAACATTAAATGAGAAAAAAGAACGGAATCAGGGACTTGTCACTTGTCCTAGTGTTCAAGAGCTTTGGGCAGGTAAGTCAACTTACACCACCCAGCCTTCCGCTAGAACCTCTCGCTATTACCCTGCCTTTACAATCTCAGCTAGCTATCCTTCCCACTCATGCGTCTGGCTTGACGCGTTTCTTCAGGTGAGTCATCAGGAGCTAGTGTTTACAGTGGTAATACAGCTGAGAAAATGCTGCCACACTGAAGGTGTATGGCAGCGTGTCCGGCACTTGTATGGCTGTGAGGTGCCCGCTGAAAGTGGCGGTAAATAAGGAGGTAAATCCAACCCCCTGGGAGGGGCCAGGACGAAGCGCGTCCAATCGGAGCAGGAGAGGCAGGATCACCTGCTGATTGACTCTCCAGAGCCGAAGGCAGCGCATGATACCTCGCCCACCCCATTCACAGGTAACAAAGAATAAGGGATCAAATATGACAAGATGGACATCATTAAGGTGTTATAAAGTGATGTAAACAACAACAGAGGGGCCACTAAGAGCGATTAAAGTAGCGGCCACTAATATAGAAAAGAAGACAACAACTATTAATTGTTCGTGGTAGCAGACAATCATGTTCTCCAACACACTATATGACACAGACGGAGCATCTCCACCCCATGGTGGGTGAGTAGAGAGTGCATCCGCTTCCTGATGGTTGAACATAAATCCCATCATAGGAGCCTAGACCAGCGTCAAAACAGAATGCAGTGGCATTTACTCCAAAAAGCAGACATATGAGATGTGATCATTAAGTCCTTGGGGGCACACCGTGCCCAATCTGAAGGTCCACTGGGCCTCTTTTTAAGGGACCCGCTGATCCAGATTACCTCCTCTTGGGGAGGGTTTAACCACCTCAATTCCTTGGAACATAATGGAGCGTACATTGCCAGAGTGGCACTGATTAACATGACGCACGATGGAAGAGACAAATCACACGCATGACCTGTATGTTGAACGTCCTCTGTGTGTGTAGGTACCTAATAGGATATCAGGTGTGCTCTTGAGAATTTGAGGACTGTTTAGTCCCTCACCCTTTCCTATTTTTTAACACAAATACAATAAAGATTATAGTTTTAACGTCTATATCCTCCGTGATTATAGTTATTTGTAGACGTATACCCCTAAGTACCCTTCTTGGTCCGTGAAAAGGTGAAATATATGACTCAAATTTACCACTGTCATAACCTACAATGTGTCATGAGACAGAATGACTTGGATAAGTAAAAGCGTTCCATAGTTATTAACACATAAAGTGACACATGTCAGATTTGCAAAAATCGGCCTGGGATTTAAGGTGAAAAGTGGCCTGGTACTGAAGGGGTTAATGACAGATAAAAATATGAATAAGTAATGGCATCTGAGCATTTTGGGGAGGTTATGGGCCCCTCTATGATGTTGGAACCCAGGACTGCCGACCCAAACGTCCCTATTATAATCTGCCATTACTAAGGAGCTGGTGTTTTTCCACAATGCATTAAAAACCATAGGTGCCTAAAACACAACTAAGTTTGAAAGCCATTTATTCCCCTGGGGTATTTCCCTATTGAGAAGGAAATGAAAAAGCAACAAGAAGAAATGTCAACGGCTTCAAGATGCTGCTTTTGAAAAAATGCTAGAGGGACAAAAAACACTACCAATTAAAAATATTACATTTCAAATTTCATATCATGTTCCCAAAGACTTTCATTTAGCTACAAAATACAACATTTCTTTCAGTAATTTAATTCAAAAAGTGAAACTCATAAAGTATAGATTCATTACACACATAGTGATCAATTTCAAGTGTTTATTTCTTTTAATGTTAATGATTATGGCTTGCAGCTAATGAAAACCCAAAAATCAGTGTTTCAGATAATTAGAATATTGTGAAAAAGTTCAAAATTGTAGACTCATGGTGTCACACTCTAATCGGCTAATCAACACAAAACACCTGCAAAGGTTTCCTAAACCTTTAGATTGTGCCTCAGAGGCTACACAATCATGGGGAAGACTGCTGACTTGACACCTGCCCAGAAGTCATTGACACTCCCCACAAGAAGGGTAAGCAACAAAAGGTCATTGCAGAGTGCTACATTCAAGCACATTAATGGAAAGATGAGTGGAAGGACAAAGTGTGGTAGAAAAAGGTGCACACGCAACAGGGAGAACCACAACCGTTAAAGGATTATCAAGAAAAAGTAATTCAAGAATTTGGGGAAGATTCACAAGGAGTGGGCTGCGGCTGGAGTCAGCACGTCAACAAACAGGCATATCCAGGGCATTGGCTACAACTTTTTGCATTCCTTTTGTCAATCCACTCATGACTAGGGATGAGCGAACCCATGGAAGTTCAGGTTCACCGGGTTCGGACGAACTTCAGGTCAAAGTTCGGGTTTGGGATCCGAACTTGACCCGAACTTCACCCCTAACCCGGACCGCTTTAAAGAGGACCTATCACCACTCCTGACATGTCTGTTTTAATAGTTTCATGCATTCCCATGTAATAACAATTCTGGAACATCTATTCTTATGGCTCTATGGTGTGCCGTTCCTTTATTATTTGTACTTGAAGTTATGAATGAATTGCTAGCAGTCTGCAGTAAGGGTACAGAGGGGAGGTAACCAGTTGGGGGTGTGTACCTGCACAGTCTGAAAATGGAAGCACTGATTGGATAGAGTAAGTCTGTACAGGTACACACCCCCAACTTGTTACCTCCCCTCTGTACCCTTTCTGCAGACTGCTAGTAATTCATTTATAACTTCTAGTAGAAATAATAAAGGAACAGCACAACATAGAGCCATAAGTATAGATGCTCCAGAATTGTTATTACATGGGGAATGCAGGAAGCTATTAAAACAGGCATGTCAGGAGTGGTGAAAGGTCCCCTTTAAAGTCATTTGGGACCCGAACTTCACTTCCCTTCACAAGGACCTATATTCATTCAGCAGGACCTGTGATGGCGTCACCGCGCTTACCACGTGGTGAGCGCGATTACATCATCGCAGGTCCTTTTGCAGGACCTGCAGAAAGAAGAAAGAAGAGGATACCAGCTGCGCGATCAAGTGGATGAGGTGATTTTTAAAAATTATTTTTAACCCCTGAATTGCCATTTTATTTAGCATTCTGTCTTAAAGGGTTATTCCCATCTTAGACAATGGGAGCATATCGCTAGGATATGCCCCCTTTGTCTTATAGGTGCGGTTCCCACCGCTGGGACCCACACCTATATGGAGAACGAAGCCCCAAAAGTGAAGGAGGGCGCACTGTGCATGCGCAGCCGCCCTCCATTCATTTCTATGGGGCCGCCGAAAATAGCCAAGCGCTGGCTCGGCTATTTCCGTCGGGTCCATAGAAATGAATGGGAGCGGTGGCCATTTTGGCACCATAAGAGGTACAATATAATGTCGGCTTAGCATGCATGTGGAGCTTGCATCCTCTGTAGTTAATGATGATGTCATGACTTGTTGCACTCTGAATGTGTAAACTGGAGTAGGGTTCCCACCCCACAATATAGGTAATAAGAAAAAACTCCAGTTTCTTTTTAAGTTGAAATCTTAATCATACTTTTATTGTAGTTGCGGCACCATATAACATGTGACGTTTCGGCCGAATGGCCTTCTTCAGACACTGGTGTACAAAAATATATACAAAACATAAATATAATAAAATAAAAAAGAACAAAATACAAAATAGCTTTGCTTCAAGTATTAGTGAAAGAAAAGTATATACACTATATCTCTTAGTTGTGCATGGTATATATTGCGTCATCTCAGGGTATGCAAAAGCCTAATAAGATATCTCAATTTATCTCTCCAAGGCCATGGAGATTAAATAAATCACGGACATATCACAAAAACAGAGAATTCTGATGACTACAGGTAAGTAGGGCAGCACTCCAGGTAAATAAAATCCAACAAATAAATATGTAAATATACGGGCACACGAATATTGACATTATAGTGAGAACAGCAGATGTCAACGTATGGGCACATATGTATCTTTCTATTCAAGTAAATACCGTTGATAGTCATTTTACATGTGATCAATGGTTAAGGAACCATCAGATACCATCAACAAATATTCCTTTGTTGTTGGCCATAATAGGATCAAAGTCCCAAGTACCAACTCACCTGTTGCCGCTGAGAGAAGAAGAGCAGAGAAGAAATAGCGCCAGTGAGATCTACAGCAATCACTGTTAGCCGGTAAGTGTGCGCTAGAAAGATTGGTAGAAGCCAGCGTTCTTATGCTCGGCGTCTCCCTTCACTTCCGGTCCGGGCGGTGGTGCGCATCACCTGATCATGCGTTCCACCGGGTGAAAATGACGTTAGTGGAACGCATGTGCGTTCCAATAACCAGGAAATAGAATTATAGCTGTGCAAGGCAGTGGATGTCAGGGAGACCCAGATATGAAAAGAAAAGAACTTGAACAAAAAAAGGATATAAGTGTAGAGGAGGGCAACCTTGAATGGGTCCTTGAGCCTTTAAGTGGTCTGAAAGAAATATAAAATGATATGGTGAGATAGTCAAACATTAATCATTAATCGATGTACACTCCATAATAAAGGCTCTTACGTTATGTTAAAGAGCAATCATTTTTGGAAAATGGAAACATCTGAATTATCATATTAGTTGTTGGATTTCATATTCACGGTTTAATCCTCTTGGTTCGAGGGTATCTAGTTTATGCATCCAAAACGCTTCCCTTCTTTTACGTTGTTTGATCCTGTTACCTCCCCGTCTTGGTTGTGTTACATGTTCAATTATTTGAAATCTGAGTTGTGACAGATTGTGTTTTGCGGTAAAAAAATGTGATGGTACGGGCAGTAGTAAATTCTGTTTCCTAATTGATGACTTGTGTTGGCAAATCCTATTTCTAATAGTCTGTGTTGTTTCACCAACGTAGGCAAAACCACATGGGCATTTCAAAAGATACACCACAAATGTGGAATCACAGGTAAAGAATTCCTGAATGGGGAATGGTTTGCCTGTACGTGGGTGAAAAAATTGAGGGCCTTTTTGGACATTAGTGCACTGGGCACAATGTAAACACGGAAATGTTCCCTTCTTGGGTGTGTTAAAAAATGTTTGTCTGGTATTTTTATGTCCAACCCTATATCCGCCTTCACTAATAGGTCCTTTAGATTTTTTGGACGTCTATTACACATCAGGATCTGGTTTTTAAATTCCGGGATCTCCGGATATGCTCTCTTTAGTAAATACCAGTGGCCTCTTAGTATATTCTCCAATTTCTGCATACACGGGTGGTATGTATGAACGAATGGTACTCGTTCCGACATTGTTTGTTTAACTTTTTTTGGGGTAGGAGTCAAGTTTAGTAGTTTTGGCAGGTATCCCCTATCCATGAACCTGGTTTGCATTTCCCTTATTCTTTGTTGATGTGTATCTGTATCCTGAACTATTCTGTGTATTCGTTGGAATTGTGAATTCGGTATAGATTTTAATGTATTGGGTGGATGGCAGCTGGAAAAATGTAGTATTCATCTGTTTCATTACACTTTTCACAACATAATGTACCCGATCGGGTGACTACACCTAGAGCCTTAGTGTTGCTTTCTGAATTAGGACTCCGCAATAAAAGCACATATATACCACCGGGAATTCATCCACCAGTGGAGACATTTGTTAATATGGTACGGAAAGACTTTGTGAAATTTAGAAATAGTCTTGAACAAGGTAACCTGAGATTTACTAATAATCTAAATCAGGGAGACAGGAAGGCACTCAAGGATCTTATAAAGCAGAAAGAATTAATCATCAAACCAGCGGATAAAGGGGGCGCATTAGTAATAATGGATAAATCAAAATATACGATGGAGATACAGAGACAACTAAATGATAGGGAGATTTATGAACCCCTGTTCCAGAATCCAACCTCTATATTAATAGAAAAGATTAGAAAGACACTAATTCAACATCATTCAAAAGGTACCATTGATGAAGCAACAGTAACATTCTTGACAAAAACTGATCCCATTACTCCAGTAATATACACATTGCCCAAAATTCATAAAAATCTACAAGATCCACCAGGTAGACCTATTGTGGCGTCCACTGATTCAGCATTATCACCAATTGCAATTTTTCTAGAAAAAATTCTTACCCCACTTATAAAAAACAGTCGGTCCATCATTCTGGACACTACAGCTTTCCTTACAGAAATTAGGAAAGTACCGCCCCTAGAAGAAAATACCATCCTGGTAACCTGGGACGTTACGAGCCTATATACCTGCATCCACCATGAGAAAGGTATGAGAGCAGTAGAAAAAATATTGAAAATTGCCAAGAAACATCCTGCAATTATTGACCTTTGTCTTGATCTTCTTCATTTGGTGTTAGATAATAATTTTTTTCTTTTCCAGGACACCTTTTACCTGCAGAAACAGGGAACCGCGATGGGGTCCAATGTGGCCCCTCCATATGCAAATAGTTACATGATTGATTTTGAGGAGACTTACCTTTATACAAGTGAGGAATTTAACACGCATGTAATTATCTGGAAACGCTTTATTGACGACATCTTTTGCATATGGAGGGGCCCATTGGACTCCCTTCTGGGATTCCATGAATACATCAATTCAATTTACCCAGAATTCAAATTCACATTAACGTATGATCAGCAGTCCATCCATTTTTTAGACACTACAGTCATAAAAGATTCTCATGGAATATTAAAAACGGACCTTTTTCGCAAACCAACTGACCGCAACAACTTACTACATTTTTCCAGCTGCCATCCACCCAATACATTAAAATCTATACCGAATTCACAATTCCAACGAATACACCGAATAGTTCAGGATACAGTTACACATCAACAAAGAATAAGGGAAATGCAAACCAGGTTCATGGATAGGGGATACCCGCCAAAACTACTAAACTTGACTCCTACCCCAAAAAAAGTTAAACAATGTCGGAACGAGTACCATTCGTTCATACATACCACCCGTGTATGCAGAAATTGGAGAATATACTAAGAGGCCACTGGTATTTACTAAAGAGAGCATATCCGGAGATCCCCGTACCATCACATTTTTTACCGCAAAACACAATCTGTCACAACTCAGATTTCAAATAATTGAACATGTAACACAACCAAGACGGGGAGGTAACAGGATCAAACAACGTAAAAGAAGGGAAGCGTTTTGGATACATAAACTAGATACCCTCGAACCAAGAGGATTAAACCGTGAATATGAAATCCAACAACTAATATGATAATTCAGATGTTTCCATTTTCCAAAAATGATTGCTCTTTAACATAACGTAAGAGCCTTTATTATGGAGTGTACATCGATTAATGATTAATGTTTGACTATCTCACCATATCATTTTATATTTCTTTCAGACCACTTAAAGGCTCAAGGACCCATTCAAGGTTGCCCTCCTCTACACTTATATCCTTTTTTTGTTCAAGTTCTTTTCTTTTCATATCTGGGTCTCCCTGACATCCACTGCCTTGCACAGCTATAATTCTATTTCCTGGTTATTGGAACGCACATGCGTTCCACTAACGTCATTTTCACCCGGTGGAACGCATGATCAGGTGATGCGCTCCACCGCCCGGACCGGAAGTGAAGGGAGACGCCGAGCATAAGAACGCTGGCTTCTACCAATCTTTCTAGCGCACACTTACCGGCTAACAGTGGTTGCTGTAGATCTCACTGGCGCTATTTCTTCTCTGCTCTTCTTCTCTCAGCGGCAACAGGTGAGTTGGTACTTGGGACTTTGATCCTATTATGGCCAACAACAAAGGAATATTTGTTGATGGTATCTGATGGTTCCTTAACCATTGATCACATGTAAAATGACTATCAACGGTATTTACTTGAATAGAAAGATACATATGTGCCCATACGTTGACATCTGCTGTTCTCACTATAATGTCAATATTCGTGTGCCCGTATATTTACATATTTATTTGTTGGATTTTATTTACCTGGAGTGCTGCCCTACTTACCTGTAGTCATCAGAATTCTCTGTTTTTGTGATATGTCCGTGATTTATTTAATCTCCATGGCCTTGGAGAGATAAATTGAGGTATCTTATTAGGCTTTTGCATACCCTGAGATGACGCAATATATACCATGCACAACTAAGAGATATAGTGTATATACTTTTCTTTCACTAATACTTGAAGCAAAGCTATTTTGTATTTTGTTCCTTTTTATTTTATTATATTTATGTTTTGTATATATTTTTGTACACCAGTGTCTGAAGAAGGCCATTCGGCCGAAACGTCACATGTTATATGGTGCCGCAACTACAATAAAAGTATGATTAAGATTTCAAACTGACTAACCCCCAGTTTTTCTTACTGTTAAAAGGGTTGGGCCGCCGTGGAGGTCACTAATAAGGCGGTGGGATGCTGTGGAGGTCACTGTTAAAGGAGCGGGCGCTTTGGAGGTCTCTGTTAAGGGGGCAGGGAACGGTGTACGTCACAGTTAAGGGGACAGTTCACTATGGAGGTCACTGTTAAGGGGGTGGGGTGGGGTGTTGTGGAGGTCACATTTTAATGGAACGGAGTTCTGTGGAGGTCACTTAAAAGATGGGGTACTGTGGAGGTCACAAATAAAGGGGCAGCCACTGTGGAGGTAAATGTTAATGGTGAAGGCACTGTGGAGGTCACTGTTAAGGGAGGAGGGGCCTGTGGAGGCCACTATTAAAGGGGTAGTGGGGTACTGTGAAGTCACTGTTAAGGCAGCGGGGTACAGTGGAGGTCACTGTTAAGTGAACCGGTAATGGTAGGGTCAGTTAACGGGACTGAAACCTATGGTCATTGTTAAGAGGCAGGTGCTGTAGAGGTCACTGTTAAGGGGCAGGCCCCTGTGGAGGTCACTGTCAAGGGGGTGGGGTGCTGTGGAACTCACTGTTAAAGGGGCAGGCTGCTGTGAAGGTCAAAGTTAAGGGGGTGGGCTGCTGTGGAGGTCCCATTTTAACCCCTTCAGGACCTCCGCCATACATGTACGGCAGAAGTCCGGTCTTTAAACATGGCGCCCACTCGGACGTGCAGCAGGTGTCATAGCCGCCAGGTTTCTGCTATTTTAAATAGCAGAGACCCGCGGCACATTTATGCGATCAGTCATAAGGCCATTCACATACATTTTCCCCTTTAGGTGCCATGGTCAAATTTGACCACAGCATCTGAGCAGCCCGGAAGCAGAAGCCATGCACTTCCACTCCTGTAACAGCTTTCCCCGGCTGAGATGGGGGAATCTGTTACATTGCCAAAATAGTCCAAAGCCTCAAGCAGGCATTGGAGTCTATTTCAGGAATATACCAATACAGGCCACTAGGTGGCAGCATTGTATTGCTATATTGCAAATGAAGTGTTCAATGAAGGTCTATATAGCCATCATAGAATGCAATGGGCAATCTAATGATTGTCAGTTATTGTCACCCAAGGTGACTTAAAAATTAAAAAAAAGAAAAGTAAAAAAAAAGTTTTTATAAATACAACAAAAAATAAAAAAATATAAAAGTTCAAATCACCCCCCTTTCCTTAAAATATGAATAAAAATACTTAACTAATAAAAAAATAAACATTATGGGCATCATCGTGTACGAAAATGCCCATAAAATTAAAATGTAACAATATTAATGGCATACAGCAAATGGCATAACCAGAAAAAAAATAAAAAACACCCAATTCACCATTTTTTGTCACTTCAACTCCCAAATAATTTTTTTTAAATAAAAAGTGATCAAATTGGTATCACCTAAAAGTACAGATCGTCCCCCCAAAAAATGAGTCCTCACACAGCCCTGTAAACATAACTACAAAAAAGTTATAGGGGTCAGAATATGGTGATAAAATGTATTTATTTTTTTTCTCCAAGGTTTTAATTTTTTTTTCAGTATTAAAATGCAAGAAAAATTTCACAAGTGTGGTATCGTTGTAACTGTACTGACCTGGAGAATGAAGATAACAGAATTTTACCACATAGTGTATGGAGTAAAAAAAAAACAAAAAAAAAACAAAAACCTTTGTCAGAATTGCGTTTTTTCCCAATTCTACCCCATTTGGAATTTTTTTTCCGCTTCGCACTACATGGCATGTAACTGTAAATGGCGCCAGTATAAAGTACAACTTGTCCTGCAAAAAATAAGCCCTCATAAGACTATGTGAACGGAAAAATAAAAAAGTTAGGATTATGGGAAGGCAGGGAGTGAAAAACAAAAATGGAAAATCTCAGAGTCCTGAAGGGGTTAAGGAGACGGGGCACTGTGTGTGTGTGTGGGGGGTCAGTGTTGAGGGGTGGAGGGCTATGGAGGTCACTGTTAAGGGGACGGTCCGCTATGGAGGTACTGTAGATGTCACTGTTATAGTGGATACTGTCGATCTCTTTAAAAGACACACACAAACATTACATGAAATATACAGTGCCTTGCGAAAGTATTCGGCCCCCTGGAACTTTTCAACCTTTTGGCACATTTCAGGCTTCAGACAAAAAGATATAACATTTTAAATTTTTGGTGAAGAATCAACAACAAGTGGGTCACAATTGTGAAGTGGAACGAAATTTATTGGATCATTTAAACTTTTTTTGTAATAATAAAACTGAAAAGTGGGGCGTGCAAAATTATTCGGCCCCCTTGCATTAAAACTTTGTTGCGCCACCTTTTGCTGCGATTACAGCTGCAAGTCGCTTAGGGTATGTCTCTATCAGTTTTGCACATCTAGAGACTGAAATTCTTGCCCATTCTTCCTTGCAAAACAGCTCAAGCTCTTTGAGGTTGGATGGAGAGCGTTTGTGAACAGCAGTTTTCAGCTCTTTCCACATATTCTCAATTGGATTCAGGTCTGGACTTTGACTTGGCCATTCTAAGACCTGGATACGTTTATTTTTGAACCATTCCATTGTAGATTTTACTTTATGTTTGGGATCATTGTCTTGTTGAAAGATAAATCTCCGTCCTAGTCTCAGGTCTTTTGCAGACTCCAACAGGTTTTCATCCAGAATGGTCCTGTATTTGGCTCCATCCATCTTCCCATCAATTTTAACCATCTTCCCTGTCCCTGCTGATGAAAAGCAGGCCCAAACCATGATGCTGCCACCACCATATTTGACAGTGGGGATGGTGTGTTCAGGGTGATGAGCTTTTACGCCAAACATATTGTTTTTCATTGTTTCCAAAAAGTTCGATTTTGTTTCATCTGACCAGAGCACCTTCTTCCACATGTTTGGTGTGTCTCCCAGGTGGCTTGTGGCAAACTGTAAACGAGACTTTTTATGGATATCTTTGAGAAATGGCTTTCTTCTTGCCACTCTTCCATAAAGGCCAAATTTGTGAAGTGTTCGACTGATTGTTGTCCTATGTACAGACTCTCCCACCTCAGCTGTAGATCTCTGCAGTTCATCCAGAGTGATCATGGGCCTCTTGGCTGCATCTCTGATCAGTCTTCTCCTTGTTTGAGATGAAAGCTTGGAGGGACGGCCGGGTCTTGGTAGATTTGCAGTGGTTTGATACTGCCTCCATTTCAATATGATCGCTTGCACAGTGCTCCTTGGGATGTTTAAAGCTTGGGAAATCTTTTGGTATCCAAATCCGGCTTTAAACTTCTCCACAACAGTATCACAGACCTGCCTGGTGTGTTCCTTGGTCTTCATGATGCTCTCTGTGCTTTAAACAGAACCCTGAGACTATCACAGAGCAGGTGCATTTATACAGAGACTTGATTACACACAGGTGGATTCTATTTATCTTCATCAGTCATTTAGGACAACATTGGATCATTCAGAGATCCTCAATGAACTTCTGGAGTGAGTTTTCTGAACTGAAAGTAAATGGGCCGAATAATTTTGCACGCCCTACTTTTCAGTTTTATTATTACAAGAAAAGTTTAAATGATCCAATAAATTTTGTTCCACTTCACAATTGTGACCCACTTGTTGTTGATTCTTCACCAAAAATGTAAAATGTTATATCTTTTTGTCTGAAGCCTGAAATGTGGCAAAAGGTTGAAAAGTTCTAGGGGGCCGAATTTTTTCGCAAGGCACTGTACCTGTGCAAAGCCAGGTCTTTCAGCTAATATAGTATAAAAGTATACTTTATTCTTAGCCTTTTAGTAGCGTTTAAATGTAACAAA
The DNA here is from genome assembly GCA_900303285.1 of Rhinella marina. NCBI lineage: Eukaryota > Metazoa > Chordata > Amphibia > Anura > Bufonidae > Rhinella > Rhinella marina. The sequence continues at coordinate 39,234 of ONZH01025180.1, forward strand.
CATTATTGTAAACTTTCCTTTAACAGGAATTAAGAAAAAAGGTTTAAAAACTATGGATATTTTCCAGCTGCTGGACTGATTTCAACTAGCCATTACATTTTGGTGGAGAACATTATCTACATATTTCTGTCCAATTACAAAATATTGAACATTCATATTTTGCAGACATTTTCTCTCAAATTACATCCACTTGAGCTTGAGTTAATTACCTTATGCCTGGTAACTAATTTACTAACTTATGTTTAGTGACCTGTTTAGTGTCTTCGAGTCTTTCTCTCTCTCTCTCTCTCTCTCTCTTTATATTTCATCTATTTTATTTAATGTTTGTTTCAGTAGCACATTACATGTTGGCCATAGGTTTTACTGTGGGATAAGAATGGGGGATATTTGTTACAACATATAAGCTTTCTAGATTCTTTTTTGGGGAAGACTATCTTGAGTATATTCCATAGCGCCTAAAGTATTATCTTTTCTTTGAAAAAAGGAAGATGCACCACTAGGACGGAGCATGGAAGACAGAGATGGTTTAAATGAATGGGTTTTTTGATGGCTGCAAAGTGGAGGAGCAGGAGGAATGCGCTGAACCCTAGCAAAAAGACACAAAGGCAGACTCAGAGGTGTCATCAAATTTATCCTGCTGTGAATAAGAGGAAGAGTGAGCCATCCAGTCCACAATGTTATAAGCTTCCTCTGCAGTAATAATTTATCGTCTACTGAAAGTGAGGAAGATCTGCAGACTGACACTACTAATGGCTGGCCTGCTGGTGCTGACTGTACCTCTTCTGTTTGCACTACTATAACCATGCGCATTTTCACTCATGGACAATGTGGCTTTGGCCTTTCATTTCCCATTACCCTGCCCATTGTCACTCTTTCATTTACCAGACATTTTATTTTGATGCTTATTTAAAATATAAGAATTCACACTGTATTAGTGGGCAGAGACCAGTATCATTACAGCAACACATTTAGGCTACTTTCACACGACCGTTTGCAGATCCACTGTAACAATTCCTATCCTTTGCAACTGGTTTATTGAAAAGAACAGTTAAATTGACATAGCCTGCAGCAAAAATATACACTGACCGTGATGCTACATTATATGTTCGGTCAGGTTTAGTACATGAAGAAACTTTGAAATGGGTTTAAAAAAATGTTAAAAATTAATATTTGGACACTGACTAAAGCAAAAATATACATTGACAACGATACTGCAAAAATGTAGGAAACTTGAAGAAACTTTGCAACTGCCTTTTTTACAAAAAATGCAAAATTGGACAGTTTTCATTGCAACTGAGATGCATAAAAAAATCAGCAACCAGTAGAATAAAATCTCTCTCCATCAATGAATTAAATTTATCTAACTACATCTTTAAATCTCTGTGTATAGGGCCCTGAACGCACTGTAATTGTTGTGTGTCAAAAAATAATTGCATTCGTGTGAATTGATTTATGTGTGGCATAGATGTCCCGCCTCATCAATGTCTAATCTAAATTACATAGGGGGTCATTTATTAATCTGAAATACGCCTAATTTAGGCGTATTTCAGGTGTAGATGGTGGCGCAGCGATTATTTGCTTCTAAAATGCGGGTCTTAATAAATGTGCCCCATAATTTCCTTGTTTGGGATCATAGCGCCTACAACACGTCTATACCGTTCCTCCTGATTGGCTGAGGCTGATTATGAGTCTTTATGGATGGCCAGTGCTCCTCCCAGGGTCATGTAACTCTTTATCTTCCCTGCCCTGCTGTGCTCACTACTGTACTGTACTACAGATGCCATTTTGATCAATTTGTATGATCGAATTTCAACAACTACAACTTCATTTCTAGGACACATTTTTGGGAAATTCTAAATAAAAATAATTCATTTACAGTTGATTTGTTTATCTCTAGTTACAGGGATCCCAAAGGAGGTAAAAAGGATGGGAGGCTTAAAAATTGGGATTATTTATCTTGGAAAATAGATGTCTTAGAGCATTGTTATGGCAGCAGCTTATGCCTGCTGTTGGCAAGACTCCTCTGCTGCTCAGACCCTCCACTCTCTCCTTCTCTTTTCCAGCAAGCCTGGCCACCAGAGAAGCCTGCTGTCATCTTCACACAGGCTGCAGCCTCCTTTGTGCCAGTCCTGCCCCTTGCTGCCCAAAGGCAATGCACATGTTTCCTCTGGTTCTTAAAGTGCCAGCACACTCACACCCTAATCTTCCCCAGTCAGTCGGTCACCCAGGGGTACATAGGGCACCTTTCTGTGTGGAAAGGTGCCTGAGCAATAAGTTCCAGTTCAATAGTTCCTGCAGAGGTGTGCAGATTACGTTAGTCTGCATGTATACTGAATTCTGCCTGTTTCCTGGATTTGACACTTCATGGCCTGCCTGTCCTGACCTCAGCCTGTCCCTAAGTGCTTAAGCACACAACCATATTTGTTGTCCACATCCAATCTGCATTTTTTTATGGGTCAGATGCGGACCCATTCACTTCAATGGGGCCACAAAAGATCCATTCCGTGGCATCCACAAAATATAGAACATGTCCTATTCTATATTATATAGTTTTTCTTGTTTTTTAATACTGAAAAAAATTGATTTTTCTTTTCATCACCATATACTTTTTTTATAGTTAGGTCTACAGAGCTGTCTGAGGGCAAATATTTTGCAGGACGATCTGTAGTTTTTATTAATAGCATATTGGAGTATCTATGACTTTTTGATTACTTTTTATTAAATTTTTTGGAGAGGTGAAGTGATGAAAAAATGGCAAATCAGCCATTTTGATTTTCTTTTGGTATGATGTTCACCATATGGGAATAATATTTTTACATTTTAATTAGAGATGAGCGAAGTATTGAAAAATTCGAGTCTGCTGCTTCACCAAATTTTACAAAAAAATTTGCTTTGTGACAAATTACTTCATCACTAAGCACATCTCTTTGTAAATTGCGCCGCTCCCCATCATTGTGCCCCTCAAATGCTGCATTCATTGCTGATCATGGAATCTGACATTAATATTGAAGTGTAAAATAAATAAAAAAATAAATTAAATCATACTTACCTCATCCATTTGATCATGAAGAGCCAGCCACCATCTTGATTGAAGATCTAGCACAAAATCTTGCGCGGCCCATGGTGACATCATTATGTCGGCCGGCAACGTCATACAAGATTTCGTGCAAGATCTTCAATCAAGATGGCAGCAGCTGGCTCTTCGCACTCAAATTGATGAGGTAAGTATGTTTTTTTTTATAGGAATGAAATGATGAGAAAGTGAAATTGATGAGAAAATATGACTAGCGCAAGTTGCCATTTATTTAGGTACATTTAGTATTCAGCAGTAGTATACACTGCAGCTCCATATGCTATGTTACTCAGCTTTACTGGGATCCTGAAAGGCAAATATGGGATGCTATGACATAATTTGGGAGCATGAAAGAGGATTTATTTAGGTACATTTACTATAGTATGCAGCAGTCCCTATTATAGGTCTGCATACTATGTTACCAAGCTTTCCCAGGAACCTGAAATGAAAATATGGGATACTATTAGAGATGAAAAAAAACAGTCGAGATTCTTTTTGGGACTGGTTCAGTTCGGATCCAAATCGATTTGGGCTGAACTGAAGTTGCACCAATTTCCCTGAGAGTTGTTATATAACCCCCTCTAGCCTCCAACTACTCCTAATTTTTAGGAAAACTTGTGATATCTTTTCATTTTTTTTCCTCCCCCTCTCCAAGCTCTGGAACGCAATGACAGCAAAAGTAAATGATGTCTGAATGACACACTGACATACATAGCTATGGGTAAATACATGTTTGACTGCTTTAACATACAGAGTATTTAAAAACACACCGCACCGACCCATGTGTTATGGGTTTTCGTATTCCAAAGCTTCTAAAAATTGTCCCTTATCAGGATCAGATGATGGTTAAACACACAGTGTCTTAACAGGGTCAGAATGCCTGCTCATACGGCACACAGAAGCGTTGATTGTCAGAAGAAAAAGTGTCTTGTTGCCAACAAGCCTAAAGAATTTGGGAGCGTCAGCAGTGCAGTGTTGATGTGAAAAGGGCACAGTACAGATATAGATGCATGCAGCCACAATAGTAGTGGCAGCAGAAGCAGCATTGCATGCAACATACAAGGCTGTCTATGGTAGTAGTAGTGGTAGTTGTAGTAGTGGCAGATGCTTTGCATTAATGGTGGTGGCAGCGAGGAGCAGCAGCAGAAGCTTTATGGTACACGTTGGCAGGCAGCAGCATGATAGAGGCAGCAGCATCCTTACTGAAGATGATGCTCCTCCTTCGGCAGGCCACAGCAGTGGCATGATGGAGGTGGCAACACCAGCCATACAGAACGTGATGGTAAGCAAGTCATAAAAGTGGCATGAAAGCTGCGGTGGCATGATGGAGGCAGCAGCAACAGCCGTACAGAACATGATGGTTGGCAGGTCACAGCAGTTGCATGATTGTGGAGGTGGCATGATAGAGGCAGCAGGAGTAGCAGCCATACAGAACATGATGGATAGTAGATCGCAGTGGCATGATGGTTGCAGGCAGGCAGACAGCAACTGTTGCAATATGGGGCACTGCCAGCAAGGCCAGATCTATTCAGTGTGAAAATCTTCCTGAATCCAGACTTGATTCACATTAACCAAAGCAATGATTTGGATACTGGTGGAGGACAACTTAGTTTGTTTTCGTGTCACCACACCCCCCTCAGCACTGAAAACCCTCTCTGAGATGACATTGGAGCCTGGGGAAGAAAGAGATTGTGCTGTGCCATTTCAGGCCAGTGTTCTAATCTGCCTGCCTAGAAATACACAGGATCAGGGAACAGAACACGTGCCACAGACTGACCTTACATTAAAGGGGTTATCCCACGAATAATGTAAAAAATGAAAATCAGACATCATATAGTACATGACAATACCTTTCTAACAAAGCTAGAACCAGCCCTGTGCCTCACATGGATCCAGAGATCTCCCCATTCATTGCTCTGCTACATTTATATCAAGCTGACAGCTCAAGGGGAGTGTCTTTTCTGCTGCAGCTCAAGAGGCGTGTCTATGCTCTCCCTATCACAGCTCAGGAGGCAGTTAAAAGTTGAAACTGAGCATGTGCGGCCTGCTCAGTGAGTAGGTCAAAGAAATAAGAAATTAAGTGGTCCTATACAGATACATTTTACTGAATAACTCAGTAGCTGTACAAATTTTTTAATGACATGCAATTACAAAAGTATACAGATCCAGGCGCTGGTTTGAAAACTGTAGAATATTTTTCGTGGGACAACCCCTTTAAGTAGGCCTGAATCTGAAATGGCTGCTGCTACTGCTGCTGCAGTGCCCGTGGTGGTGGGAAGGTGATGACTCTGTGGGGAGGCAGAGAGGGGCCTCCCTTTCAGACACACTGGAAGCAGGCACCTGCTCAAGCTGCGTACACAGTGTTTCCTGGTAATAACGTAATTTGTCCTCCCTTTCTGCAAGAGGAAAACATTCCCCCATTTTGCCCTGGTAGTGAGTAGTGTTAAATTAATCAAGTTTATGAAGTGAAAAATTGGATTTGCCACGAATCGGAATTTCCTCGTGCATAACATGTACATTTTTCCTAAAATGGCAGTAAAAAAAAATTATACTCACCTCATCCATTTGCATGCTAAGAGTCTGCCTCGGCCATCTTGATTGAAGATCCTGTGCGAAATCTCATGCGTGGTCATGTATGATGTCAGCACGCCAGCCAGCGTGATGTCATCACGTACTGTACGTGATTTCCCGCTGGATCTTCAATCAAGATGGCTGCGTCTGACTCTTAGCACGAAAATGGATGAGGTGAGTATTTTAATTTTTTAAATACTAGATTAACCCCTGACAGCCCTCAGTGGTCAACTCAGATGCCACAATCAGTGACGAACAAGGCATCAGAGGGGTTCAATGACGGGGGCGCAGTAGAATCATCGCTCCCCATCATTGCGCCAGCTACTCACAAAGAAATGCACTTCGTGGTGAAGTAATTCGTCAAGAAGCAAATTTCTCTGTGAAATTCAGAGAAGCAGCTGAACTGAACTTTTGAGAACTTCGCTCATCTCTAGTAGAAAGGGTCCAAAAGCATGGTTATCAAGTAATCAGGTCGCTATTCTGGCCAACGTGCCCAAGAAGCCAGTTCTTTCCATCTCCACCCCATACTGAGACGATTTGGTGTCCTGGCCGGTGCCATCCTCATCATTTACTTCTTGCTCCTCCTCCCTGACTCCTCCTACTCCTCTTCTTGCAGTGGCAGCTCCTCATCTTCATCATTCTCCTCCATGGCAGATTCCCTTTGTGTGTCCCCAACAGCTATAGGGCTGACAACAAGATGTGTCAGCTGCTCTTCTTCCGCTGTTGTCCCCTGCTGCATGAGCATCAGCATCTGTTCTAAGATAAATATGAGAGGGATGATATTGTTCATGCCGCAGTTGTCCCTGCTGACAAACTTTGTGGCCTCTTCAAAGGACTTCAGCATCTGACATCTGCTGAGGCAGTCTGGTGCATGACAAAATCGTTCATGGCTTTCCGCTGCTCATATACTCACTCTAGCATGTGCAATTTTGAATTCCAGTGAGTTGGCACATCACAGATTAAGCAGTGTAGAAGCAGGTTGTTCTGTCGCTGCAGGTCTAGGAGAGCATTCCTCGCCATGTAAAAGTAGATGAAGCACTTGCACAGTCTACTGGGCTTTGTCAGCACCTTGCGCAAGCCAGTGTACTTATTAAGAAAACATTGCACTACTAGGTTGATGACATGTGCCATGCAGGGAGCATGTGTTATTTCTCCCAGGTTCAGGGCGGCCAGGATATTGCGCCCATTGTCGCTAACTACATTGCCCAGTTAGAGTCGGCGACAGCCAGCGGGATGTTAACTGCTTGATGTACTTGAGCAACTGCTTGCCTGTGTGGCTACTCTTGACCAGGCTGATCAGCTGCAACACTGTGTGGCAACACTTGACTTGATACAGTATATTTGATAGGAAGAAGGGGTAGTTCGAGCAACCCTGTGCCCTGCTACTGTTAAGGGACAGGAATATGTCCATGGAGTTGAAGGATGCGGATAAGTGCCTGGTGTGGAAACGAGGTCAACACAATCATTCAGGGGTCATAAGTACCTGACCTCATTGCTGGGGTGCTGCCGCACAGCTGCTAGAATCAACATTCACCCAGTGAGCTGTGAAAGACATGTAATGTCCCTTACCATAAGAGCTGCTGTAGGTGTTCACCGTAGCATGAACCTTGCCGCATAGCGAGAAAGGCAGGGAGCTGCACACGTTGTCTGACACATGAGATTACAAGGCAGGGATGGCTTTTTGGGAGAAATTATGCCGGCTAGGAATCTTCCAGTGAGGCTGAGCACATGCCATTAGCTCCCTAAAGGCAGCTGACTCGACTAAATGGTACGGCAGCAACTGGACTGCCAGCAACTTGGCTGGGTGGGAATTAAGATTGCGCACCAGATCAGATTGCTGGGTATTAGAGATGAGCGAACATACTCGTCCGAGCTTGGTGCTCGTTCGAGCATTAGGGTATTCGCATATGCTCGCTACTCGGGCGAGCATATCGCGATCCTCGAGGAAATGGCATCTTCCTCTTCCTGCATGTTAGGCGCCTTTTCTCAGCCAATCAACACGCAGGAGAGTCTTTGGTACCTCCTAGCATCACGTGGGGCCCCTACAAGTCGATAGCAGGGATTGGCTGGCCAGATTAGATGACCTGGAAATATAAGAATCTGGTCCCGCGATGCTCGCGTCAGACGCCGCCTGCATGAGATTAGGGATAGAGCTGCTGTCTGTCAGGGAGAGTGTTAGGGCCTCAATTTAGATGTTGGTTAGGCAGGAATCACCCACAAAGAACCCAACAGCCCTTCTGCCCTTCTAAGGGCTACAAGCACATTTTTTTTTTAGTCTCCTCCTGGCTGCTGGCTGGGACTTGTAGTGCAGCTACCTCCATCTTGGCTGCACACTGTTAGGGCGTGAAATTAGAATGTGGTTAGGTAGGAATCATCCACAAAGAACCCAACAGCCCTTCTAAGGGCTACAAGCACCTTTTTTTTTGGTCTCTTCCTGGCTGCTGGCTGGGACTTGTAGTGCAGCTACCGCCATCTTGGCTGCACGCTGTGCACTGGTGGTAGAAGGGACAGCACGTGGTCCACACAGACCCAAAAGAAATTGCCCAAAGTCCTCTCAGTACTCATTTTTGCTGCTGCTGCTGTACCTTGGCTTGCTTGGATCTGTAGTGCAGTCTAGGGAATACGTTTTTTTCTATCATTTCTATACACTACAGTCCAGTGAACAATTATGTAGTGTACTGTACAGTAGCGTCAGTCTAGGGAATACGTTTTTTTCTCAGTTATATGTACTCCAGTCCAGTGAACAATTATGTAGTGTACTGTACAGTAGCGTCAGTCTAGGGAATACGTTTTTTCTCAGTTATATGTACTACAGTCCAGTGAAAAATGGAGTGGTTTACGGCAAAATAGCCGCCATTTGAAGACTACGTTTTTTCTCAGTTATATGTACTACAGTCCAGTGAAAAATTGAGTGCTTTGCGGTAAAATAGCCGCCATTTAAAGACTACGTTTTTTTCTCCTTTATATGTACTACAGTCCAGTGAACAATTCTCTAGTGTGCTGTACAGCAGCGTCAGTCTATAAAATACGTATTTTCTCTCAGTTATATGTATTACAGTCCAGTGAAAAATGGAGTGTTTTGCGGTAAAATAGTCGCCATTTAAAGACTACGTTTTTTTTCTCAGTTATATGTACTACAGTCCAGTGAACAATTCTGTAGTGTGCTGTACAGCAGCGTCAGTCTATAAAATACATATTTTCTCTCAGTTATATGTATTACAGTCCAGTGAAAAATGGAGTGTTTTGGGGTAAAATAGCCGCCATTTAAAGACTACATTTTTTTCTCAGTTAAATGTATTACAGTCCAGTGAACAATTCTCTAGTGTGCTGCACAGCAGCGTCAGTCTATAAAATACGTATTTTCTCTCAGTTATATGTATTACAGTCCAGTGAAAAATTGAGTGCTTTGCTGTAAAATAGCCGCCATTTAAAGACTACGTTTTTTTTTTCTCAGTTATATGTACTACAGTCCAGTGAACAATTCTCTAGTGTGCTGCACAGCAGCGTCAGTCTATAAAATACGTATTTTCTCTCAGTTATATGTATTACAGTCCAGTGAAAAATGGAGTGTTTTGCGGTAAAATAGCCGCCATTTAAAGACTACGTTTTTTTTCTCAGTTATATGTACTACAGTCCATTGAAAAATGTAGTGGTTTGCGGTAAAATAGCCGCCATTTAAAGACTACGTTTTTTTCTCAGTTATATGTACTACAGTCCAGTGAACAATTCTCTAGTGTGCTGCACAGGTAGTGGTTTGCGTTAAAATAGCCGCAGTCTAAAAATTCCTTTTTTTCTCTGTTATATATACTACGGTGCAGTGAACAATTCTGTTGTGTGCGGTATAGTAGCCGAACACTAGTGTTGACACCAACAAGTGACCAAGTTAGTTGAGGTATCAGGTGAAGCACATGAAATTTTACACTGACACAGCATGGCGGTGACAACAAAGTGACCAAGTTACACTCAGGTAGTAGGTGAAGCACATAAAATTTTACACTGACACAGCATGGTGACAACAGAGTGACCAAGTTACACTCAGGTAGTAGGTGAAGCACATAAAATTTTACACTGACACAGCATGGCGGTGACAACAGAGTGACCAAGTTACACTCTGGTAGTAGGTGAAGCACATAAAATTTTACACTGACACAGCATGGCGGTGACACCACCAATGCCTTGGTCAGACTGAGATTGCAGTCAAATGGCTGTAGGTGAGCCTCCCAAAAATTTGTTTTGGAGTGTCTGAAGTTGACCCTCCTAAAAAATTGTTTTGAAGTGTCTGTAGTTGACCCTCCTGTAAAATTGTTTTTGGAGTGTCTGTAGTTGACCCTCCTGTAAAATTGTTTTGGAGTGTCTGTAGTTGACCCTCCTGTAAAATTGTTTTTGGAGTGTCTGTAGTTGACCCTCCTGTAAAATTGTTTTTGAGTGTCTGTAGTTGACGCTACTAAAAAATTTATTGGAGAGAGGGCCTGTAGGTGGCCCTCCGTAAACATTGTTGTATAGAGCGCCAGTTAGCCCTCAGAAACATTGCCTATTGGCTCAGCATTTGTGTGCGAAGAGGAGGAGGAGGAGAGGATACATAAAGAATCTTCATGTTGAGCTGCTTTCCCCCGGTGGAGATTTGCATTCTGGTGAAATTCAGGCTTTATTCATTTCAATAATCGTCAGCCTGTCAGCGCTGTCAGTTGACAGGCGTGTACGCTTATCAGTGATGATGCCACCAGCTGCACTGAAGACCCGCTCTGACAAAACGCTAGCGGCAGGGCAGGCCAGCACCTCCAAGGCATACAGCGCCAATTCGGGCAATGTGTCCAGCTGTGCAACCCAGTAGTTGTATGGAGCAGAGTGATCACGCAGGATGTTGGTATGGTCACCTAGGTACTCCCTCACCATCTTTCTGAACAGCTCCCCCCTACTGGGGGACGGGTGACATAGTCTTGCTGGGGTGCCATAAAACTTGCAAAGGCCTTGGAGAGTGTTCCCCTTCCAGTGCTTGACAAGCTGCCTGCTCCCCGCCTCTCCCCCGCGAGTTGGCCAACAGAACTATGTCCTCTGCCGCTAGCGGTGTCAGATGAGAAAGATAGTTTCAGCTTGTGCACTAGGGACTGTTGATATTGATTCACTCTCATACTCCTTTCCTCTACAGGAATGAGAATGGAAAAGTTCTGCTTGTACCTGGGGTCCAGTAGGGTGAACACCCAGTAATCAGTGTTGACAAAAATGCTTCTAACTCGAGGGTCACGGGAAAGGCAGCCTAACATGAAGTCAGCCATATGCGCCAGAGTCCCAACACGCAATAATCTCCTCAATAGGCTGACTCTCCATTTCCTCCTCCTCCTCCAGCTCCTCCTCTTCAGCCCATACACGCTCAACAGATAAGAAGGAATGAGCATAGATACCCTCTTCAGTCTCGCCAACAGTCTCCTTCTCTTCCTCCTCTTCCTCCTCATCCTCCTCTAATACGTGCTGAAAAACAGACCTGAGGGTGGTCTGGCTGTCAAGCAACGTATCTTCTTCCCCCATCTCCTGTGACAAGAGCAAAACTTCTGACTTCATGCTGAGCAGTGACTTTTTCAGCAGACAAAGCAGCGGGATGGTGACGCTGATAATGGCGGCATCGCCGCTGACCATCTTTGTTGACTTCTCAAAGTTGCTTAACACCTGACAGATATCAGACATCCACGTCCACTCCTCATTGTACACTTGAAGAAGCTGACTAACCTGACTACCAGTTCTCGTGGAAGTTGTCATCTGGCAGTCTAGAATTGCTCTTCGCTGCTGGTAAACCCTGGCTAACATGTGTAATGTGGAATTCCATTGTGTGGGCACGTCACACAACAGTCGGTGAGCAGTCAGTTGTAAGCGCCGTTGCACTGCCCTGAGAGTGGCAGCATCTGTGGTTGACTTGCGGAAATACGCCCAGCTGCGTTGCACCTTGGTGAGCAAATCAGACAAATTGGGGTAGGTCTTGAGGAACCGCTGAACCACAAGATTGAACACGTGGGCCAGGCAAGTTTTATATGCAGTGTTTATATGGGTTGTTGTTACTTTGGGAAATAGTATTGGTGTATAATGGCACATGTGTGAGCCTGCCGAGTTGCAGAGCCGCCACCAGGTTACGCCCGTTGTCACAGACAACCATGCCTGGTTTCAGTTTCAGCGGCACCAGCCAAAGATCGGTCTGCGCCGTGATGCCCTGTAAAAGCTCTTGGGCCTGTGCCTCTTTTCACCTAAGCTCAGCAGTTTCAGCACCGCCTGTTGGCGCTTACCCACAGCAGTGCTGCTGCGCCTAGAGCTACGGACTGAAGGCGCCATGCTCACAGATTGTATTTGAGAGTAGGAGGAGGAGGGGTTGGAGGAAGAGGCATAATAAGTCTGAGAAACCATGACCGAGGTAGGCCCCGCAATCCTTGGTGTGGGCATTACATGAGCAGCCCCAGGGTCAGACTCGATCCCAGCCTCCACCAAGTTAACCCAATGTGCCGTCAGGGAGATATAGTGTCCCTGCCCGCTAGCACTTGTCCACGTGTCCATGGTTAGGTGGACCTTCTCAGTAACCGCGTTGGTCAGGGCACGGATGATGTTCTCTGACACGTGCTGGTGTAGGGATGGGATGGCACATCGTGAAAAATAGTGGGGGACCAAGTACCGAGGGACAGCCACTGCCATCAGGTTGTGGAAAGCCTCAGTCTCTACCAGTCTATATCTCAGCATCTCCAGGCTCAGCAGTTTGAAAATGTGGACGTTTAGGGCTTGTGCATGTGGGTGGGTGGAATTGTATTTGCGTTTGCGCTTGCTCTCCAATGTCTGATGCAAAGACAGCTGAAGGATGCGCTGGGACACATTGGTGTAGGGTGTGGAGGATCGTGGAGGTGAAGGGGTGATTGTAGGGCGGGAGGCGCTCATGCCGGGGTCCTGGGCGGGGAGTTGACTCGCTGAGCCAGCATGTGACACAGGGGAAGGAGCAGTGGTGTGATCCGCAGGAGGTGAACGGCCTTGGTTCCATTGAGTCGTGTGTTTAGCACTCATATGCCTGCGCATGCTGGTAGTGGTGGCTCCCCTGCTGATCCTGGTGTGGCATAGGTTGCACACCACAGTCCGTCGGTCATCCTCACTTTCTTTAAAGAACCTCCAGACTTGCGAACATCTAGGCCTTGGCACAGGAGCTTCACTACGTGAAACAGTTGTTGATCTACTTGCTCTGGCCCTGCTTCTCCCTCTGGCCACCCCACTGCCTCTTCCAACCTGTTCTGGTGCTGCACTTGCCTCCCCCTCAGAAGCACTGTCTTGACTAGGCTTACCAACCCAGCTCGGGTCAGTCACCTCATCATCCACCTGCTCTTCCTCCGATTCCTCACTCTGCTCCCCCCTTGGACTTACTGCCCTGACAACAACGTCAATGTCTGACAACCGTGTCTCATCATCATCCGACACCTCTTGACGCACTACCTGCACTAAGTCCACACTCTCATCACCCACAGACTGCGAAAGTTCTAAATTTTGGGCATCGGGACAGAGCAACTGCTCAGGTTGCTGTTGAGCAGTGGTTTGTGTCTTTGGGTAGGGTCCTGAAAAGACTTCCTGTGAGTATGCCGGATCTGAATCCATATTTTCCATGGGAGGGGCAGGCTGGGGGGAAGGAGGTTGAGCTGGAGGAGCCAGAGGTCTACTCCCTTGGCTAAAGTGGGTGGACTGTGTGGAAGACTGGGTGGTGGATAAATTACTTGGACACATTATCCGCTATCCACGTCATCACCTGTTCGCACTGTTGTGGTTTCAATAGTGGTGTACCACGTGACCTTGTAAGTTGCAAGATGAAGCTAGGGAGCGAAACTCTGCGGCGTTCCACTGCTCCCTCATCAGTAGGTACTGTGTCACCCTGCCCAGGACCACGGCCTCTGCCCCCCTACATCACTTGGACGCCCACGTCCTCGACCCTTAGCCCTTGGGTTCAACATTTTGTGTAATCACTAAACTGTCGAATTAATATCTGAGGCCAAAAACGTATTCTCTAGACTGCGGATAGTGTACCAAACACCACAGAATTTTTCACTGGACTGTATTAAATGTATCTGAGAGAAAAAAACGTATTCTCTAGACTGCCGCTAGTATAACGCACACCACAAATTTTTCACTGCACTGTAAGATATATGATTGAGAGAAAAAAATGTATATTTTCTAGACTCCGGCTAGTGTGCAGCACACGACAGAATTTATCACTGCACTATAGGATATATGAATGAGAGAAAAAAATGTATATTTTCTAGACTCCGGCTAGTGTGCAGCACATGACAGAATTTTTCACTGCATTGTAGTATATATAACTGAGAGAAAAAACGTAGTCTTTAGACGGGGGCTATTGTACCGCAAACCACTCAATTTTTCACTGCAATGTATGATATATAACTGAGAGAAAAAACATATATTTTCTACACTCCGACTAGTGTGCAGCACATGACAGAATTTTTCACTGCACTATAGTATATATAACTGAGAGAAAAAACGTAGTCTTTAGACAGCGGCTATTGTACCGCAAATCACTCAGTTTTTCACTGCACTGTATGACATATAACTGAGAGAAAAAACGTATATTTTCTACACTCCGGCTACTGTGCAGCACACGACAGAATATTTCACTGCGCTGTAGGATATCTAATTGAGAGAAAAAACGTATACCCTAGACTGACGCTACTGTACAGCACACGACATAATTGTTCACTGGACTGTAGTATATATAACTGAGAGAAAAAAACGTATTCCCAAGACTGCACTACAAATCACAGCAAGCCAAGGTACAGCAGCAGCAAAAATGAGTACTGAGAGGACTTTGGGCAATTTCTTTTGGGTCTGTGTGGACCACATGCTGTCCTTTCTGCCACCAGTCGCTGTGCACAGCGTGCAGCCGAGATGGCGGTAGCTGCACTACAAGTCACAGCCAGCAGCCAAGAGGAGGCCAAAAAAAAAGGTTGTTGTAGCCCTTAGAAGGAGCGTTGGGTTCTTTGTGGATGATTCCTGCCTAACCAAAATCTAAATTGAGGCCAGCCAAGATGGCGGTCGCTGCACTACAAGTCCCAGCCAGCAGCCAGCAGGAGGCCAAAAACAAAATCGTTGCAGCCCTTAGAAGGAGCGTTGGGTTCTTTGTGGATGATTCCTGCCTAACCACATTCTAATTTCACACCCTAACAGTGTGCAGCCAAGATGGCGGTAGCTGCACTACAAGTCCCAGCCAGCAGCCAGGAGGAGACCAAAAAAAAAAAGGTGCTTGTAGCCCTTAGAAGGGCTGTTGGGTTATTTGTGGGTGATTCCTGCCTAACCAACATCAAAATTGAGGCCCTAACACTCTCCCTGACAGACAGCAGCTCTATCCCTAATCTCATGCAGCAGCCAGGAGGAGACCAAAAAAAAAGGTGCTTGTAGCCCTTAGAAGGGCTGTTGGGTTCTTTGTGGGTGATTCCTGCCTAACCAACATCTAAATTGAGGCCCTAACACTCTCCCTGACAGACAGCAGCTCTATCACTAATCTCATGGAGGCAGCGTCTGACGTTCACCGCCATTCCTTGTCAGGGTAAAATTTTAAGTGCTTCACCTGCTACCTCGGTCTCACTTGGTCACTCTGGGTTCACCGCCATGCTGTGTCAGGGTAAATTTTTGGGTGGTTCACCTGCTACCTCAATCTAACTTGGTCACTTGTTGGTGTCACCACCACGCTGTCACCACGTTGTGTCAGGCTTATGCCTGCGTCGTGGGGCAGGGGATAGGACAGCAGTGCCAGCATTGGCAGTGGTGTCACCCGCAGGCGGCGATGGACCTTCGTTGCACCTAGTTAGGTGCTTTCCTAACATGTGCCAGCGCATGTGCCTTGCCCATCTTGGTCTGGGTCAGCACAATTGTCTTGAGGGTCACCCCAAGGCTGTTGGCCAGAATGTCATACACAGAGGCTTGTTTTATCCCTGCATGATTACAACAGCAGGCCTCATCTGCGATATCCTCAGCTAAAGGTAATAGGTGATAGGTGTACTGGAAGGGTGTGGACTGGCAGATCCCACTACCAAACCTATCAACCAGTCCAAATAAAATCCAGCCCAGAACAGAATCTAGACCAACCTGTCTCAGCAAACTACACTTTGCTGAAACCACTGCAGCTTTCTGGATTTCAGTTATCTAACCCAGCTAAGGTATCTAGGTGGGATATATACGCCTTCCAGGGTTGACCCTTTCTGTTTGTTCATTAGTCTTAGGATGGAATGCAGATGAGAAGGAGAGTTTGATCCTGGGTTTGTTGCTAAACTCTCTCCAGAATCTCGAGACAAGCTGGACACCTCTATCCAAGACAATAGACGCAGGTATGCCATGCAATCTAAGGTTTGTTTCATACTGTAAGAACTGGTAGGCTGTTCCGGCCAGGAACAGCCTGTTGGATCCGTCCCTGCCAGCATTCCATCTGGCCCCATTTACTATAATGCAGTGGTATTTGTCCGGCCGCTCCTCTGCATATTTGCCGAATATGTGGGGTAATGGTACGATTAGGCAGCCTCAGAGGCATCCATGCATGCTGCCCCTGCTGTTTCCTGTCCATTTCCGTGGTGTTTCCATCATTTTCTGAGGTTTCCAGGTTTTCACGCAACCTTCCCTGTGCAGAGCTTTGGTTCCCTGCAAAAAATGCTTGAGTCTCCCATTGACTTCAATGGGGTTCGTTATTCGAAACGAGCACCCGAGCATCAGGAAAAATTCGACTCGAATAACGAGCACCCGAGCATTTTAGTGCTCGCTCATCTCTACTGGGTATGTAGAGTTGTTTGTTGGCCACGTATTCTGTTATCGATCGCTGGTGATGGAGCGGAGCAGGATGAGAAGTCTCAGTGGGAGAAGCGGAAAGCGATGATGACAAAGTGAAAGACACCGTACTGCCCATGGATGCGGCCTGGTTGTTGCAAGGGGGACCGAGAAAAGGAGGGAACTCCTGCTGCAGTGGTTGGCTGCCATGTCTGTTTTCCCATGGGATGGGGGGATGCCTCTTCATGTTCAATAGAGATGTGGTGCCTACCTTTGTTTTTGTCTGTCCATGTCATATTTTGCTCCTGTGCAGCTTGCACAGGGCGATACTTTTGTCTTCCAGCAGCGGGAGATACGATGCAAAGGTAGAGGCAGCCAAGCTCGGCTTAGGTCTGGAATATTTTGGCTCACAACGTCCGTGGCATCACCATATCCCGATTGCCCTGGTTGTTTTTTGGGAGGTACGTTGCCTCTGCTCTTTATTGCTGCTCCCATCACCCTGTTCCTCAGATGTTGCCTTCTCCTCAGCACCCCGATCTGGCTCCCAGGTCCTGTCCAGCACACAATCATCATTGGAGTCTTCGTCCTCCCTACTGCTTCTATCAGACCATCGGATATCATGGTGGGTTCTTTGGCCCCCCCTTCTCTGCTCTGCCCCGACTGCCACTGTCGCTGCCCCCAATACCGCGGCAATGGGTGCCACTACTACCACCACTAACATGGCTATGTCTGGGGTCTGCAGCCTCCACCTCCCCTTCAGGGCAGTACAAATGCTGACTGCTCTCACACAAGTAATCAACAGGAAGACTCTGTTGACCATCTGCCATAGCTCGTGGTAGGGTTTTCTTGCCACTCTTTCTGAAAATGGAAGGCACCCCACTATTAAGGGGCAGTAAAGACTGAGAGGACTCCACTGAAAGCCTTCTTTGGGGCTGCAAGGAGGAGGAGCAGAAGGAATGCTGTGACGGATTCACCTCCACGACTGAGAGGAGTGAGCCATCCAATCCACAATCTCATCCTCTTTCTCTTCAACTATAATGTTGTGTCTTTCCAAAGCCAGCAGGAACAACTACAGCCTTCTACTACTACTACTTCTGGCCAGATCACTGGTGCTACTACCCACATTCTGGCTCTGCATGTTTTCGTTTGGAACCCTTCCATAGCCCTGACATATTTGGGCCTCTCAGATAATATTGTGCGCTACCCTGTGTATTGGTGTTGTAATCGGTACAGTATATGCTAGTTTTCAGTATATTTAACAGTTCCCCCAAAATTGACATTGTGTAGAGGTAGAATTCATGAAAATGGACGATTCAGGCCTTACGCTTAATTTGTCGTTAGCACTCACAGGAAATTAGGTGCCCTGTGTATTGTTATACTATGGATCACCTATATGCTGGTTTAATTAAATGGATGCCCCCCCCCCCCCCCCAAAAAAAAATAATAATATAAAATTCCAACCATGTGGAAATGAAATTCACGGAAAAGGACGATTGAGGACTGACTCTCAATTTCTCGTTATCTCTCACAGGAAATTAGATGCCCTAGCCTGTGTATTGCTGTACTACTGATAACCTATATGCTGGTTTAATTAAATTGAACCCCCCCTCAAAAAAATTAAAGCAGCATCTGCAGTTCTACTATGTGCCACAGCCAGCCACAGTTCTTCTCTTCTCACTCCCTAGCTGACAGATTCCCTGCTTGTTCTACACAAACAATTCTTCTTCTTTGTAATTCTACCTTTTCTGTAACCACAGTAGGCAGGAATAAACAAACAGTGACCCCTAACTGGAACCCCACCCACTTTGCCTGCCTACTTGCAGTGCAAGCCCTAGACGTCAAGTCCGCAACTGGTTGACTTTCCAGAAGTCAAGAGTTCTCATACTCAAGGTCACCCAGAATTACTATTGGATCCTCCCCACACTGTCGTCGTACCACCCTGTGGTCTTCTGATGCTACTGCTGCTGCCACTCCCACACTGTCATTGTGCCACTCTGTGGTCTCCTGATGCTCCTGCCACTGCCACCTTCACACTGTTGTCGTGCCACCCTGTGGTCTCCTGATGCTACTGCCACCTCCACACTGTCGTCGTGCCACTCTGTAGTCTCCTGATGCTGCTGCCTTCACACTGTCGTCATGCCACTCAGTGGTCTCCTGATGCTGCTGCTGCCACCTCCACACTGTCGTCTTGCCACTCTGTGTTCTCCTGATACTGCTGCCACTGCCACCTCCACACTGTCGTCACGCCACTCTGTGGTCTCCTGATGCCACTGCTGCTGCCACTGCCACCTCCACACTGTTGTTGTGCCACTCTATGGTCTCCTGATGCTGCTGCCACCTCCACACTGTCATCGTGCCACTCTATGGTCTCGGGGTACTCTCTCTCCTTGGGGAGAGAGTGCCTTAATCAGCGTGATGAGACTTATAGGCCATTCATGCTTTTCTGGAATTCTGGGAGGAAAATGGATGCAAATTAGCTCTTAACAAGCTCTGCCTCTAATACCACCAGATGAAAAGCAGCTATCCGATAAGTCAATGTTCAGCTCTTTAAATAAGCCTTGAGACATGACTCGGATATTAAATAAGCCAGCACCTCATATGCAGACAGCTATTTTGGGGTGATTGCCCCTCATCTGGGTGAGAGGTCTGTCAAAGTTTGGGGGTACTATCTCTCCTTGGGGAGAGAGTGCTTTAATCGGCATGAGGAGACTCCGTGGTCTCCTGATGCTGCTGCCACTGCCACCTCCACATTGTCGTCGTACCACTCTGTAGTCTCCTGATGCTGCTGCCTCCACACTGTTGTCATGTCACTCTGTAGTCTCCTGATGATGATGCTGCTGCCTCCACACTCATTGTGCCACTCTGTAGTCTCCTGATGCTGATGCTGCCTCCTCACTGTCATCGTGCCACTCTGTCAGACCTTCTACAGTCACAGGCAGGTCAAAGTTGACAACAATTGACACTTGTTATACTTTAATTTCTTGAGCACAGACATTAGTGTTGATAGGAACTTTCCCCTTGCCATCTCTGTCATTGTGCCACTCTGTGAGCTCCTGATGCCGCTACTTCCACCACCTCCACACTCTGTCATTGTGTCACGCTGTGGGCTCCTGATGCCGCAACTGCCACCACCTCCACACTGTGTCATTGTGCCATTCTGTGGCCTCCTGATCATGCTGCTGCCACTTCCACACTCTGTCATTGTGCCACTCTGTGTCCTCCGGATGCTGCTACTGCCGCCACTTCCAAACTTTTTCATTGTGGCCTCCTGATGATGATGAAAAATTTGCTTGTCTCTAATCATACTCTATTAAGAGCTAATGTTTAATTTGTTATTGCATATTCTGATACCCTGTAGGCCAGGCGTACGTGAATTTCCAAGCTACAAAAAATGTAAGGAGGGTAATGTGTAGCATGCTACAAGATTTTTTTTTAAAAATAGGTTGTGCTTCTAATCACCTTAGTGAAAGTGCCCCCTCACAGTAGGAGGTCCCCTAAGTACTTCCTCACAAGAGGGTGATCCCTTGGTGCCTCCACACAGTATGATGCTCCTTTAGTTCCGTTGACTCAGTATGATGTTCCCTTAATGCCTCCCTATACAGTCTGATACCCCTAAGTGCCCACCCACAGTAGGATGTTCCTCACACAGAATAAAGCCCCTTGAATTGGCCCCCCACATGAAGTGATGCCCTCTTAGCCCCCCACATATATATATGATTTCCCCTGAGGTGACTCCCACCCAGAATGATATCCCTACACAATGATACATCCTTAAGTGTCCCCTCATAAAATCATCCCCCCTTAAGGGGCCCAGCAAACAGTTATGCCCACTAAGTGTATCACACAAAAATTGATGACCCCTTTAGTGCCCCTACACAGAGTGATAACCTTTAAGTGTCCCCTCATCTCAGAGCTATGACCTCTAAGCGCCTCCTCACACAGTGTCTACTTAATCCCTCCAGTGTAAATACTCACATACCCCACATTCTCCTAAGGAACACAGAGGAGCAGGTCTGCTCTACTTTGTGCTGTCTGTGACTCATTATAGCATGCTCGATGGCATCACTAGATTGAGCCTACTTATGCTGAACCAAGGGAATGGTAAAGCAGGAAGCAGATGGCTCCTGCTTCACCATTGTATTCATCCTCAGGGTGCAGATACAGTTGAAAGCTGACCAGGCAGGTATCCTGACAGCTGGAAACCATGGTCTGGATTCAGACCATGGTCCACCAGTTGAGTACCCCTGCTGTAGACAATAGTGGTTCACCAGGATTTCCTGAGAGGAGCTCCAAGAAAAACAAAAAAAGAGTGTGAAATAAAAGAGGTAACAACTCTATGCCCTGCAGGTTGAAAAGGGCAAGTCCCATCAAGTGAGTGAAAACAAGGCCTGACCTATCAGATCTGGCATAGAAATATCATGAGGAACTGGTATACTGCCAAAGCAATCACTCTAAGGTTTAACCCCTTATGGAAGAAGTGTACTTTTAAGGAGGGAATTTAGTGATGTGACAAAAAAGATTATATGATACAACTTGTAGTTTGCTGTGATCAAATCTGTGTGAGCAAGACATTAGGTATTTTAGCAAACTCCTTATGCTAAAAGATAAACTAGCTGCTTTCATTGATCCATCATGTATTGTTTTTCTACAAATAATTACTAAAATATTTTCCTACTATCTGGTATTTCATAGTATTTGTACTTGCATCATGCTTTTACAACATGTAGAATGTAAGTGAAGGGATGTTTTCAAAAATTTGATTCGGCTGCTTTGCCAAACTTCACCAAGAAATTTTATTTGTTACGAAGTACTTTGTCACAAATTGCATTCCATTGTGTGTAGTGGGCACAATGACAGGGAATGGCGATGGTGCCGCCCCCTGTCATTGAACCCCTCAGATGCCATATTCAATGCTGATTGCGGCACCTGAGTCACATGCCTTTCAGGATTTAATCAGGGGTTTAAAAAAGTACATACTCACCTCAACCATTTGATTGCGGAGTAGCTGTCGCATTCATCTTGATTAAAGAAAACACGCCAAATCACATGCAGAGACATGATGACGTCACCACATCATCACACTGTCCAGGCGCGGTGACATCCCCACATCCGGCCAACGTGCTGACAGGGTGTCGTCACACGTCAGTGCGTGTGAGATTTGGCACGTTCAATCAAGATGGCTGCAGCAGCCTCTCTGCGAATAAATGGATGATTTTTTTTTTTTTTAACCACCTTTTCATGAAAAATGTATTCATTATCATGAAGCACCAAGAAATTCGAATACGTGGCGAATAAAATTTTTCCTGAAATTCAGATCGAAGTCCACTTTGTTAACTTCGATTCGCTCAACACTAGTAAATAACAAAGATAAATGACCCCTTGACATACAGTAGCATTCATCTATTTTTAATATACAATACTATGGGCAGAGATGAGCGAATCATTCAAAAAATTATTCGCCGAACATTCGCCAAACTTTTCCTAAGATTCGTATATTTGACAAATAGATTTGTTATATTTGCGTACAAAATATACGTTATTATGTGCTATTAGCGAACATTCGCGCACTAATAACGAACGTTCATTTAAAAAATGTACGCAACTTCTTAGAAGACGTACGCATGAGCGTACAAATAGCTTACGAATCCTCAGCGTACTATTGTCTACGCTATTACGTAATACGCAGGCACGTACGACGAGAGGCCACGGCGTGCACTCCTCAGAGGCAGAGCGAATATTCGAAAATGGCATCCAGACGATCCTCATCATTTAGCTCTGCTGCACAGCTGAAATACATAGTCTGGCTGATGGACCGCCAGGATTACGATTTACGATGGCACACACTGCCACCCGAACCAGCATAAAAAGGAGGTGATCCAACAGGTGATCCGAGGCTTGCGCCATCGTTTCGACACCTTGCGGACCCAGGGCCAGATCCAGCGTAAATGGTCAGATCTGAAATCGCCCTCAGAGGCAGTATGTATATTTGAGGCAGAACAAGTAAGGTGCTGTCTATCCGGCTAAGTGCATAGTACAACCATCCACCATACAATAAAGTGAATATTAGGACACATTGCGGTACCTGTAAAGAAATACACACAATGGGCAACATACTTGAAAACGTTGCTGAACGGTAAAAACATTAGTGCAATCAATCCAGTGCAAACAATATAGTGCAAATACATTATAGGTATAATGTAAACATTTTAAATATCACCTACCTAGTATGCTCACGGACACGTTTAAGTCTCTTTTCTTCTGACGCTTGTCATAGAACTGGAACAGAGTCCCAAACTCAGTTGCAATTTGTAATCCACATAGGTAAAATTGTAATCCAAATGGGTAAAAAAATAGCAGCTCCCCAATAACCTGAAAAGGGGGAAAAAAGGGATGAGGCGCACACATGCACAACTTGGTTAAAACTTTTTTTTTTTATGGGGGGAGTCCTGACAATCCATGTCCATCTGGGTGAGGACAAACGCAGGGCAACAAAAATAAAAACAAACGCCAACTAGTGCTCACCCTTCAGGTTAAGTCCACCTTGTGGCTCCCATAAAAGCTGCAGGATCACAGCTTAAGGGCCAGCAGGTCCTCTTCACTGCTGCTGGAGCTAAAAGACATGAGAGGATGCTCCTGCCTCATGAAAGCGAAACTGGCTGCGGCAGCAGACTCCCACCGACCTCTCAGGGATGGTCTTGGTAGTGACCGGGCGGTCACACTGGCAAGGGCCATGGCAACTTGGGCCTTGCCCATTACCTTGTAGTGGCCAGATCCTCCCGCCGGCATACAAGGTGACAGAATCTCCGGCTGTAAGGACTCTGGTAACGGTCTTCTGCAAGCGGCGGACTGTGCGGCCTGCACCTGCCATGGCAGTTGGTATTGTACCACCGATGGCTGGTACACAAAACTGTTGGTGGTCATCTGTCCCACTTGAAGGATCGGCGGCGGTGGCAAATCTGGTATCAGGGGTTCCAGCTGAGCTTGTGATTTCTCCTTAGATTGCCATCATTGGTCTCATGGGAACACCGAGCCTCTTCTGCGGCCTGGGCCTCCTCAGTCCAGTCTTCCGGGGGTGCTGCAGGAGTAGCTGGTCGCTTAAGGAGTTTCACTCCAGTAGCAAAGGGGCCTTGGAGGCTCTTCATGGGGATATATTCCACGTAATCCCCTGCGTGGAGATTGTGGCGGACGGGCGGAAGATATGGCCGCTTTACAGAACGGCGGTTTACGTATAATTCTTCTGCCGTCTCCTCATCGCCGATAAAACCTACTCCCCGTTCCACACTGAACAAAAAAACGGTACCCCTTCAGCGCTCCAGTTTGGGCTCACCGGACCGTGGGTTCTCCAAAAGCTGCACAACCCACTCCTCTACCAACTTTTTGTATTCCCAGAGGGTCAGGGCGTTCCGGGTGACAGCCTCGGGGACCATTGAATTTTGCCGAAGGGAGTAGTCCTTCCGCGGCGGAGCGGGAACTCCTGCCGCCTCCGCCGTGTCAGCCAGCGGAGTGGACACCTCAGCGGGCACCTCAACCGACTTCTTAGGCTACCGGACATATTGAGAGACGGAGATCTCCTCCGGTTCCTTCTCCTCATAGGGGTCGGTGCCCCACAACATTCCTCCCCAGTCAGGGCCTCGCTGTCTCGCCATCTTAATTTCCTGAGTTGCCTCGTCTTCCTATCGCGCTGGAGAAGGGGGCGGAGCTACCAGGGAGGAGTCTGCATTGCTAATGAATTGAATTCGTACGCAACAGCGTATAGAGTAACTTATACGTAGCAATAGCGTATAATTTATAGGACAAACTACGTAGCGAATGTGTACAAAGCCGAAGCGAATCACCTAATATTCGCATTCACTTTGCAGCTAAAAATTCCCAAGATTCGATACGAATCAACGAATCGACAAATCGATTTGCTCATCTCTAACTATGGGCCAGGTTACATAAGCACCAGATAAACAAATGAATATAAAAGAAGTACTAGAAACCAATGCTAGCAATAATTAATTGTATGCCAGTTGTAACATGATTATAATGACACTTTATGCCTAGTTGATATAATAAAATGCTAAGAAATTATGTGATTAGATTGTAACTAATATATCCTTCTGTGTTACGGCAACAAGATCTGAGATCTATCAGTCTGAGAGAAGTATTTCTCTTTATTCAATTCACTTTCATATGGAGCTAACTGAACTTAATTCTGTTATGAAAGGATTTCACATCCACATCATCAAGTGAATCAGGAAAAGAATCAGCTAGCAATAACTTTAAGTATGTATTTCTCATGATATTGATGGTCCAGGAGTGCAATTAGCCATAATTACTTTAGGCAATCCCTTTAGGCATATCCCGGAACTATTGTAATTTCATCCTGCATGGACAGTTTTAATAAACTTCTGCTATTAAATGCAGGCTTTTATGTGTAGTACTGCTGTGTGTTGCGGCTTACATCAGTGGCTCAAGGGTTAAATGTCATATTTTCTGTAACCTGATATTGGCCAGCAGGAGGAGTTAGTGAGAAAAGAAAGATTAAAGTTGGAGAAAAAAAGTCAGAACCTTACACATATAGACACACACTCACCCTCCCACCTAAAGCCCTTCCTTCAAAAGAAACTCATTTTCTCCTTCAAGCAAGGTTCTGGGTGGCTGAGAGAAGGAGGAAGATTAAACATTAGACTACTGCTAAAAATAATTAATCCTACAGCGAAAGAATCCAGCAATCTTAAGACAGAGTTCTCTTAGCTCTGATCACATTCCAATAAAGCAAAATTACACAGAGAAGGAAATATATCTGGACCATCAGAAGATCTATTTGGGAGATTTCAAGAGCTTCAACTTAATTCACAGGACAGATCAGGTTAAGTGGAAGAAGTGTTGCTTAATGTGTTAGACACATGACATGCCTCCAGAACACCTATGGTAATGAACTGCACTTATATAATGAAGCAGCTATAACTTTTGACAGCACTTGGATGGGTAAGACAGGCTGGGAAGAGAAATTACAACAACCTTTCTTATTGGATTTTACAAGGAATTAATAGAAGACTAAAGAAGGACTTTTACTGAATTTCAGAGGAGCTTTTAAGAAGTAATTGACTTCAAATAATCTAAATTGTGTAGTGTCCCTGCTTTAGCTGCACACAGCTTGGGACATGATGACCACTCGGAGGCTGTCATGATGTTGGGAAGTTCCTTACAGATGTTACAGCCTCTCTAGCAATGTCCAAGTGACCTTTGTAATATCTTACTTGACTGTCCCAATGGAAGATACAGACATATTCAAGTGCAACCCATCTTTATGGCTTAGTGCTTACAACAGTGGATCTGATATAATTACAGGAGACCCCAATATTCACTAGGAGTCTGGATAGTCCGGGCTAAAGGTAAGGTAAATGAAAAGCAAACCCATTGTTCTTCTTAAAACATGTGTTCTTCAACTGTGCCTGTCTTACCAGCCTTGCAAAATGTAAACCCTTGTAATTGAGAAAGCATGTAGGTGGAATAAGTATAATATTTACACTTACGAGCTTCAAAATTCTATGAAGACTTTTTAAACCTTTTTCATTTGGAAGAACATTTTTGACGTAAATGTATTTAAAGAATATACATCAGTTAATGAGTACAAGAGATTATTTTAGAAATGCTCAAACTAGAGATGTAAATGCTTTTCTTGGTATCCGAGAGAGGATGAATGTGCCAGAGTATTATCTATGGGAGGTGCAATATAAGATTCTACATACTACAATTCTGAATGTCAGTTTGGCGTATTTGGTTGTCTATTACAATATGTTAAGTGATCTGTTAGTCCTTTTATAAATTGTGAGTGCATCCTACTGACTGTTCACAGTGCTGTCTTATCCCTTATAGATTGCAGTGTCAAGTGAGAATCCTGATTTTAAATGCATACACATCAAAGTGGCTATACCAGATCCAGGGTAAAAATATAAGAGAAAAATAACACTGGACTGTAATTCATTTTATTGTCATTTATACTAAGCCATTTTTAACCCAGAAACAGCACAATTTGCTTAATTTTTTAATGAATCAGCAGATTTAGCATTGATCTTCATAATTCTATTTTATATCACATAAGTAATATGTTGCTTTATTCAAAAGGCAGATCCCACATTTCTATGCAAAATATAAAAAAAATGTAACAAAATGTGGCCACTGAGAAACTTAGGTTTGTTGTCCTTGAGGTGTTTTCAAACCCAAGACATCCTATATAAAGCTTTGCAGTTATAAAGAATCAGACAGTATTAGCTGTTAAATGATTTTCTGTAGTCCTATATATGCCACGCACAGTGCAAATCAAAGTGGTGAGCTACATAGACATTAGATGTGAGTTCCACTGTCTAATCTAAATTCTGACTGAATGTCATCCATGCTTTTGTTTTGTGGGACTATAAATTTGTTATGGAAAATACAAAATCACAATAATCCGGATACAACACCCATGTATCTGTGTCTAACCTCAAGTAAACAGGTCAGTTTGAACAAATGGCCAAGGAATAGTAATAAATAATTGAATGATATAGATATAAATGTGATGAGTAGGGGTGAGCGAATAGCACTTTTGAGTGCTGTTTTAAAATGCTGATCGCTGAGCAAAATCTCACGCGGTGACGTGATGACGTCATCGCGCTGGCCGGGCCCAGTGACATCCAGTGACGTCGGTTTGTGCAGTTTCTTCAATCAAGATAGCTGTGATAGTCTCTCTTAGTGAGCAAATGGATAGGGTGAATATGTATTTTTTTTCTTACCTCTATTTCAGGAAAAATAAATTTGTTAGCACGCAGCGTGAGGACATTCGACTTTGCGTCAAATCAAATTTTTCAAAATTTTCCTGAAGTCAATTCATTCGGCACTACTGTCAATCACAGAATACTGATTCAAGGATTTTAATTCACAAAGCCAGCCGTCATGCTGCATGTATTCATTCTGATGGGGAAGAACCTTCTCAGATATCAAAATGGGTAGTCAGAATTAACAGCACAGAGATGACATGAAAACTGATAGTTCACACAGATGAGGCACTGGACAACATTTTCTTGTCATGTTTCAATGACTTTTGATAAGGGCCAAGCACCACCATCCCTGGATGGAAATTCAGAGCTATGATTCTGACAGTGCTCAGCTTCATAACTGCATTACATTACAGTAGATTCGTAGGAGGCCAGCACATACTGCATCTATTCTGATAATCTGTAGAACAGAGGGCACACGCAATGGAAAACTAGCACACGCTTTTTCTGGATAATCTGCAGTCAAACTGTCACAGCTCATTAGAAAGGATGCCAACACGCTGTACTGCCATGGTTATCTGCATTCTGGAGGAGATAATGCAAGAAATAGAAAGCATGTCCTCTCTGTGAATATTTTATTTTATCAGATGGTCACAGTCTATTAGAAAAAGGGAAACATCTTACTCTTTCACAAACCGTATTTTTCGCTTTATAAGACGCACCTGATGATAAGACACACCCCAGATTTTAGAGTAGGAAAATAAGAAAAAAATATTTTTCATCACACCTCATATCAGACATCAGACAGTAAATTTCAGGACATCACATCAGACCCCCAAATCAGCCCTCCATGTCAGAACCCCATTAGCCCTCCATGTCAGACCCCCATCAGACCTCAGATCAGCCCATCAGCCCCCATATCAGCCCACTGTGCGCCCATCAGACCTCAGATCAGTCCACTGTGCCCCCATATCAGCCCACTGTGCCCCCATATCAGCCCACTGTGCCCCCATCAGACCTCAGATCAGCCCCCATATCAGCCCACTGTGCCCCCATATCAGCCCACTGTGCCCCATCAAACCTCAGATCAGCCCACTGTGCCCCATATCAGCCCACTGTGCCCCCATCAGACCTCAGATCAGCCCCCATATCACCCCACTGTGCCCCCATATCAGCCCACTCTGCCCCCATCAGACCTCAGATCAGCCCACTATGCCCCCATATCAGCCCACTGTGCCCCATCAGACCTCAGATCAGCCCACTATGCCCCGATATGAGCCCACTATGCCCCCAATATCAGCCCACTCTGCCCCATCAGACCTCAGATCAGCCCCCATATCAGCCCATTCTACCCCCATCAGACCTCAGATCAGCCCATCAGCCCCCATATTAGCCGACTGTGCCCCCATCAGACCTCAGAGCAGCCCACCCAGCCCCATAAGGATAAAATAAAACTCTTTCACCTCTCCTGCGCCGCGGCTCCGCTCCTAGTCTGGCGCTCCTCTGTCTTCTCCGGCCGGCGCTGCACTGTCACCTGTTCGCAGTCAGGACAGTGCAGAGCCGGCCCGAAGAAGACAGAGGAGCGCCGGACCCGGAGCGGAGCCGCGGCGCAGGAGAGGTGAGAGTTTTTTATTTTATCCTTATGGGGCTGGGTGGGCTGATCTGAGGTCTGATGGGGGTCCTGGCACCTAATACATACTAGTGAGCGCTTCCATAATGGAAGCGCTCACTTGTATTCTCTTTATAAGACGCACCCCTACTTTTGGGGGAAAAAAGCGAAAAATACGGTATGTGGCAAATGCTCAAATTATAAAGTGCTCAATTTTTCAATCTATATTCCTTCTGCATATGAAAGTAAGAACAATCTGCACCTGTTTTGGCAATCTGTTTGGAGAGGCCAGCTGGACAGATGGGTTTGTAAAAGTCATTCAGAAGTTTCTGAATTCCGAGTTTTTTGAATATTTATATACTATACTTTAATAGTGGACACCTGCCATCTTTACCTTTAATCCGATTAAGTAATTCAGAGAAGGCCATCAATGCTTATAGCATCATTCTTTTGATAAAGATGTTAAAGGGAACAGTGCCATAGGTTTCTCCTAGACTGTGACGAACATTACTCACAGCCAAATCATCTGTAATGGACTTTTACAAAAACATTTCAAAGTATTAAAGGGGTTATCTGAAACTATATAAAGCCCCCTCCCGCCCCCCATGTGCCAGGCCCCTCACAGTGATTATACTTACCTGGGTCCCCTGGGTCCCAGCTCCCTGTAGCGCTCCTAATCCTGGTACTGCCACTGCAGCTTCTCCCCGTGCAGGGATGAAAACATCCGGTGACGGGGGGAGCAACCAATGGCAGGTGGGGACAGGGAAGAGCCTCCCTAGTATTGCTAAGTATAATCACTGTGAGGGGCCTGGCACATGGGGGGGGGGGGTTATATACTTTTGGATAACCGCTTTAAATATTTGATAGTAATGTGAAGATCTTACAGACTGTAATGGCCATTTATAATAACATACACAGCAGTTGTCACTACTAAATTGTACCAAGAAGTTGCATATGTTTACCATAAAAGGGCCCAACAACAAAGGATCTTGTTACCTGCTCAGCTCACTTCTTTTGGTTGTTGGCCAATGGCCACTTTAGGGTGCCTTCCCGTGTGGTGGAAAAATTTGCCAGAAAATATGCAGAATAAAGACTTTCCCCATGATCCTATGGAGTTGACAAGTGTAAATCCCTGCTCTGTACTCTGCAGTGTAAATAATGATGCATTGCACATTTTTTGAAGCAGAATGTCTACATTTATTTCAATGGGCAATGTAATCTGCAAACAGATCTGCAACAGAATCACCTACATAAAAATCTTGCGTAAAATCCAAAACAAAATCAACACCTGTAAAGGCACCCTTAATGTGTATAAAAGGAGAATGACCAGCTGGGGCCGATTTATACGGAATCGATAGGTGCAACTACAACCACGAGTCATTCACAGTTCACAGTAACCACCAGTGCTTGTGCCAGTAAGGCTATGTGAGGGAGATTTACCAAGATATCCCTATCGCCGCTGGAGGTGCACACCTCATCATAAATTAG
This sequence comes from Rhinella marina, assembly GCA_900303285.1. Taxonomy (NCBI): domain Eukaryota; kingdom Metazoa; phylum Chordata; class Amphibia; order Anura; family Bufonidae; genus Rhinella; species Rhinella marina. The sequence goes on from ONZH01025180.1 coordinate 69,490, forward strand.
GAGCATCCTCCTGAAGTCCCTGCTCCTAAACAGAAATCTACGACAGCTCAGAGCTGCCATACATTTCTGGCTTAATTCGCACCAGAAAACTAGTGCTACAGATGGATCTGGATAGACTGGAGGCTTGGGCAGAGAAGTGCCAGATGAGGTTTAACATTGACAAATGTAAGGTTATGCGTATGGGAAGGAATAATGCAAGTCACCAGTACATACTAAATGGTAAAGCATTGGGTAACTCTGACATGGAAAAGGACCTAGGAATTTTAGTGAACAGCAAACTAAGCTGCAGAAACCAGTGTCAGACAGCTGCTGCCAAGGCCAATAAGATAATGGGTTGCATCAAAAGGGGCATAGTTGCCCGTGATGAGAACTTTGTCCTGCCACTTTACAAATCACTAGTCAGACCACACATGGAGTACTGTGTACAGTTCTGGGCTCCTGTGAACAAGGTAGACATAGCAGAGCTGGAGAGGGTTCAGAGGAGGGCAACTAAAGTAATAACTGGAATGTGTGGACTACAGTACTCAGAAAGATTATCAAAATTAGGGTTATTTACTTTAGAAAAAAGACGACAGAGGGGAGATCTAATAACTATGTATGAATATATCAGGGGTCAGTACAGAGATCTTTCCCATGATCTATTCATCCCCAGGACTGTTACTGTGACGAGGGGACATCCTCTGCGCCTGGAGGAAAGAAGGTTTGTACACAAACATAGAAGAGGATTCTTTACGGTAAGAGCAGTGAGACTATGGAACTCTCTGCCTGAGGAGGTGTGATGGTAAGTTCACTAAAAGAGTTCAAGAGAGGCCTGTATGTACTTCTGGAGGGTAACAATATTACAGGTTATAGTTACTAGAGATGGGTCGTTGATCCAGGGAGTTATTCTGATTGCCTGATTGGAGTCGGGAAGGAATTTTTTCCCCTAAAGTGGGGAAAATTGGCTTCTACCTCACAGTGTTTTTTTGCCTTCCTCTGGATTAACTTGTAGGATAACAGGCCGAACTGGATGGACAGATGTCTTTTTTCGGCCTTATAAACTATGTTACTATGTTACTATGTAAATTAAGATAGGTTTGTCATGGAGCCGGGCCATGCCTCCTTCCCACCCTTGCTATTGCCCCTTTGGGGAAAGTGGCAAGGGTGGCGTAAAACCAAAAGATTTGACAATTATTTTAAAAAGTTGCAAACATATAGGGATTAATTTATTTAGACGCTGGACTCTACATAATTTCGATGGATCCAGCTCCAGTCTAAATGTAAGACGACTTCCTTGCTGGCTTAAACTTAGACCATTTTCTATGTCTAAAACAGGCATAGAAAATGATAAATGAAACTGGCCTGCTGGCCCGTCCTCATCACCACCCACACCAGGCCCAATTTTTTAGGCCTGGCGTGAGCAGGGAAAAGTAAGCAAATTGCAGTCTGTCACCACTATATGACCATATACAGCACTCACATGGCTCTGTTGCACATCTACACATGAATGTAATGGTACCTTTGTTATTTTCTTTAGACTTGCAGATGCAGGAAAAACACAGTTTAATTCATATGCAAATGAGCACTTGCAAGTGCCCAGGGGTGATGTTCAGTGTGTAGGAGCCCAGGCTGCTCTGACTTCTTTCATGGTTTCTCCTCCCCAGCCTCTGCCTTTGCCCGCCCTCCTTGTATGACATAAGGGAATAGGAGGGCGCAAACAAATTAGACCAGTCTAAGGGATTATGAACCTGTCTAACTGAAAAAGAAGGACCAGAAGTCAGACTAATAAAAATATGCCTAGATTAATTCATCAATGGCTGTGTGACTTTTACTATGCAAAAGAAAAACCGATGAGTTTGATAAATGTATCCCACTGTTGCTGAATGGATGCCAGCCATGGAATGTTAGTCAGTACTAAACACCCGGGGGAGGGAGATGACAGGGGCCCCTGATAGGGTGGTGAAGCTCAGCATGGCAAGGGCAGCAGTGGAAGTGGTTGATATAATTGGAATTGTGTATACATCCTTACTACGATAACATATCTGGGTGTCCGCAGACGACTTCACACTGTGGGGAAGATATCTACAACTGTTGTAAAGTGTGCCACCTCACCGTGACTTATCTCAATGGGCCATGAGCTCATCTCTGATATGCCTGCTTCCCTAACCATTATGGCATGCTAATATTAATTTGCCAGAAAATCTGCAGTGCCAACCATTAGGTTTTCCTTTTGACTGGCTGCTTAATATTTTCCACATAGACACAATGGAGTCTCTTAAGGTTCAAATACTAAAATAACACTTTATTAATATATTATATTAAAAACATTTTACAGCCCAAACACTTTATAGCTATTAGCCATGGACACTGCTTGACAATTAAAGGTGTACCCTACTGCCGGTATGGGTAAGAGCTACTATCACTAACAGTGCACACTCCGTTTACAAAAAAATAATGTCATAAGTAAAATTGCACCAAGAAGAAAAATAATAATCACAAAACATGAGTAACATAACGTAACCTACCCAATACCAGCAGCAGACACCTTGCCTCCTCGACGCGCGTTTCGCGTATCGCTTCCTCAGGAGAATATGGTCTCCTGAGACGCGCGTTCCTCAGGAGAAGATGGTCTCCTCCTTGACGCGCATTTTGCGTATCGCTTCCTCAGGAGAAGACCGGCAGTAGGGTACACCTTTAATTGTCAAGCAGTGTCCATGGCTAATAGCTATAAAGTGTTTGGGCTGTAAAATGTTTTTAATATAATATATTAATAAAGTGTTATTTTAGTATTTGAACCTTAAGAGACTCCATTGTGTCTATGTGGAAAATATTAAGCAGCCAGTGAAAAGGAAAACCTAATATTGATATTTAAGGACTCTATACTGACAGGGAGTGTTCCACAGGATTGGCGCATAGCAAATGTGGTGCCAATATTCAAAAAGGGTCCAAAAACAGAGCCCGGGAACTATAGGCCGGTAAGTTTAACATCTGTAGTGGGTAAACTGTTTGAAGGTTTTCTAAGAGATGCTATCTTGGAGTACCTCAATGAAAATAAGCAAATAACTCCATATCAGCATGGCTTCATGAGGGATCGGTCATGTCAAACCAATTTAATCAGTTTCTATGAGGAGGTAAGTTCTAGACTTGACCGCGGGGAATCAATGGATGTCGTATATCTGGACTTCTCCAAAGCATTTGACACGGTACCACATAAAAGGTTAGTATATAAAATGAGAATGCTTGGCCTTGGAGAAAATGTCTGTATGTGGGTAAGTAAATGGCTCAGTGATAGAAAACAGAGGGTGGTTATTAATGGTACATACTCAGATTGGGTCACTGTAACTAGTGGGGTACCACAGGGGTCAGTATTGGGCCCTATTCTCTTCAATATATTTATTAATGACCTTGTAGAAGGCTTGCACAGTAAAATATCAATTTTTGCAGATGACACTAAACTGTGTAAAGTAATTAACACAGAAGAGGACAGTACACTGCTACAGATGGATCTGGATAGACTGGAGGCTTGGGCAGAGAAGTGGAAGATGAGGTTTAACACTGACAAATGTAAGGTTATGCATATGGGAAGGAATAATGCAAGTCACCAGTACATACTAAATGGTAAAACATTGGGTAACTCTGACATGGAAAAGGACCTAGGAATTTTAGTGAACAGCAAACTAAGCTGCGGAAACCAGTGTCAGACAGCTGCTGCCAAGGCCAATAAGATAATGGGTTGCATCAAAAGGGGCATAGATGCCCGTGATGAGAACATAGTCCTGCCACTTTACAAATCACTAGTCAGACCACACATGGAGTACTGTGTACAGTTCTGGGCTCCTGTGAACAAGGCAGACAGAGCAGAGCTGGAGAGGGTTCAGAGGAGGGCAACTAAAGTCATAGCTGGAATGGGTGGACTACAGTACCCAGAAAGATTATCAAAATTAGGGTTATTCACTTTAGAAAAAAGACGACTGAGGGGAGATCTAATAACTATGTATAAATATATCAGGGGTCAGTACAGAGATCTCTCCCATGATCTCTTTATCCCAAGGACAGTAACCATGACGAGGGGACATCCTCTGCGCCTGGAGGAAAGAAGGTTTGTTCACAAAAATAGAAGAGGATTCTTTACGGTAAGAGCAGTGAGACTATGGAACTCTCTGCCCGAGGAGGTGGTGATGGTAAGTTCAGTAAAAGAGTTCAAGAGGGGCCTGGATGTATTTCTGGAGGGTAATAATATTACAGGTTATAGTTACTAGATATGGGTTGTTGTTGATCCAGGGAGTAATTCTGATTGCCTGATTGGAGTCGGGAAGGAATTTTTTCCCCTAAAGTGAGGAACATTGGCTTCTACCGCACAGGGTTTTTTTGCCTTCCTCTGGATCAACGTGTAGGAAAACAGGTCGAACTGGATGGACAGATGTCTTTTTTCGGCCTTATAAACTATGTTACTATGTTACTATGTTACTAATGGTTGGCACTGCAGATTTTCTGGCAAATTAATATTAGCATGCCATAATGGTTAGGGAAGCAGGCATATCAGAGATGAGCTCATGGCCCATTGAGATAAGTCACGGTGAGGTGGCACACTTTACAACAGTTGTGATACATTACAAAGAATGAAATGCACCCAGTTTTAGTATTTTTCTGTTAGGTCTCACAGTAAGTAAATACATTTCTCTACATGGCACAGAAAATATAGAATTTCAGGAAAAGAGAAAATATTTGCTGACTTCAAATTTGTTTTAGCTTATTTTTTATTCAAGACATTAATCAGGGATTTAATAGAGTCCTGTACAGAGAGAGCACACAGGAGGGGAGCAATAATGGAGGTTGTAGTTACTCACTCTGAAGCTCCCTTGGGTCATGCAGTAGTGAGAATGGTTCACCTTTCTCCACTTAAGGGAACTCCATGGCTTTTGGCAACCTTCTGCTTGATGGTGGTTCAGGTTGCCCTTGGTTATGATTTGCAAGGCAGGGTTCCCTGATGTCTAAGTCAATGATGAGGCTGGGTTTGGTGTAATAGGTTCATTGTACTTTACTGAGTTTGTTAAATAGATGGTTGACACAAGCACTGTATGCATTAAAGGCAGTCCTTATGGTTTTCATATGCAATTCCCAAAGCTGTATATAATAGACAAAACTGAGTCTCTTTCAACCAAGGGGTGCAACTGATCATCTTCATTCTTGTAGTATAAAAGCTTTGTACAGTAGTAACCTTAGTGGAATACAATTTCTGAACAGAGGGCCATTCTCTCCTTTTGATATGATGCATAACCTGAAGCTATATAGTCCCACCAGTAATCAGAGAAGTGTGTAGACTGAATATAGATGTGTTACCTTTCTGTGACAAATGCTCTACAAATCTACTTGTATGGCCCCCGAACTTCTGCTGCTTCAGTAACTGTTTCCCTCAAGAGCTGACAAAGTTTAGGTTACTTATCACACAAAGAGCAACAGGTCTCCCTGTGTAACTCTGCTCTTCACTGCTCTTTGATATTTTCTTTTTCCTGTCAACACTAGACTGATGCAACTTGTTTCTTAGAGAGGAAAGGGTGGTGCCAGCCCTGCCTAACAACAACAGCTAGGACATTCCCATTCTCTCAATCTACAGCCAATGGGATATACAGAGTGCATAAAGTACAATACATTAACCCTTTGCACTGGGCTTCCAAGATATAACAGAAGCAGAATAATGAGGTCGTTATTATGGGGGACTTTAACTACCCAGATATAGACTGGGAAACTGAAACCTGTACATCTCATAAAGGAAACAGGTTCTTGGAAAGAACCAAAGACAATTACCTTTCCCAACTGGTTCAGGACCCCACTAGAGGGACGGCCATACTGGACTTAGTATTAACCAATAGACCTGACAGAACAACAGGTGTGCAGGTTGGGGGACACCTGGGAAACAGTGACCATAACATAATAACCTTCCAATTGTCATTCAAAAGAGCGTTTCTTCAGGGAGGAACAAAAATACCAAACTTCAAAAAAGCTAAATTTAGCCAACTAAGAGAGGCCATAGGCCTAACTAACTGGGACAAAGTCCTCAAAAATAAAAATACAGCCACAAAATGGGATATTTTTAAAAGCATCCTAATATCTAATTGTGAGAGGTACATACCATATAGGAATAAAATAATAAGAAACAAGAAAAAACCAATGTGGATAAATAGAACTGTAAAGAAAGCAATAAATGACAAAAAGAAAGCATTTAAATCACTAAAACAGGAGGGGAGTGAGGAAACATTGAAAAACTATAAGGAAAAAAATAAAATATGTAAAAGACACATAAAAACAGCCAAACTAGAGACCGAGAGATTAATCGCCAAAGAGAGTAAAACTAACCCTAAAATGTTCTTCAATTATATAAATACTAAAAAGTATAAACCTGAAGGTGTCGGCCCCTTACAGAGTAATGAGGGGGGAGTAGCAGAGAGCGATGAGGAGAAAGCGAAGCTACTAAATAACTTTTTCTCCACTGTATTCACTGAGGAAAATAAAATGTCAGATGAAATGCAGAGTATAAAAGTAAATTCCCCTTTAAAAGTGTCCTCTCTGACCCAGGAAGAGGTGCAGCAACGTCTTAAAAATATTAAAATAGACAAATCACCAGGACCGGATGGCATACACCCCCGTATCCTAAGAGAATTAAGTAATGTACGACAGACCCTTATTTCTAATATTTAAGGACTCTATACTGACGGGGAGTGTTCCACAGGATTGGCACATAGCAAATGTGGTGCCAGTATTCAATAAGGGTCCAAAAACAGAGCCTGGAAACTATAGGCCGGTAAATTTAACTTCTGTTGTGGGTAAACTGTTTGAAGGTTTTCTGAGAGATGCTATCTTGGAGTACCTCAATGAAAATAAGCAAATAACTCCATATCAGCATGGCTTCATGAGGGATCGGTCATGTCAAACCAATTTAATCAGTTTCTATGAGGAGGTAAGTTCTAGACTTGACCGCGGCGACTCAATGGATGTCGTATATTTGGACTTCTCCAAAGCGTTTGACACGGTACCACATAAAAGGTTAGTATACAAAATGAGAATGCTTGGCCTGGGAGAAAATGTCTGTATGTGGGTAAGTAACTGGCTTAGTGATAGAAAACAGAGGGTGGTTATTAACGGTACATACTCTGATTGGGTCACTGTCACTAGTGGGATACCACAGGGGTCAGTATTGGGCCCTATTCTCTTCAATATATTTATTAATGATCTTGTAGAAAGCTTGCACAGTAAAATATCAATTTTTGCAGATGACACTAAACTGTGTAAAGTAATTAACACAGAGGAGGACAGTGCACTGCTACAGCAGGATCTGGATAGACTGGAGGCTTGGGCAGAAAAGTGGCAGATGAGGTTTAACACTGACAAATGTAAGGTTATGCATATGGGAAGGAATAATGCAAGTCACCAGTACATACTAAATGGTAAAGCATTGGGTAACTCTGACATGGAAAAGGACCTAGGAATTTTAGTGAACAGCAAACTAAGCTGCAGAAACCAGTGTCAGACAGCTGCTGCCAAGGCCAATAAGATAATGGGTTGCATCAAAAGAGGCATAGATGCCCGTGATGAGAACATAGTCCTGCCACTTTACAAATCACTAGTCAGACCACATATGGAGTACTGTGTACAGTTCTGGGCTCCTGTGAACAAGGTAGACATAGCAGAGCTGGAGAGGGTTCAGAGGAGGGCAACTAAAGTAATAACAGGAATGGGTGGACTACAGTACCCAGAAAGATTATCAAAATTAGGGTTATTCACTTTAGAAAAAAGACGACTGAGGGGAGATCTAATAACTATGTATAAATATATCAGAGGTCAGTACAGAGATCTCTCCCATCATCTATATATCCCGAGGACTGTGACTGTGACAAGGGGACATCCTCTGCGTCTGGAGGAAAGAAGGTTTGTACATAAACATAGAAGAGGATTCTTTACGGTAAGAGCAGTGAGACTATGGAACTCTCTGCCTGAGGAGGTGGTGATGGTAAGTTCACTAAGAGAGTTCAAGAAGGGCCTGGATGTATTTCTGGAGGGTAATAATATTACAGGTTATAGTTACTAGAGATGGGTCGTTGATCCAGGGAGTTATTCTGATTGCCTGACTGGAGTCGGGAAGGAATTTTTCCCCCTAAAGTGAGGAAAATTGGCTTCTACCTCACAGGGGTTTTTTTTTTGCCTTCCCCTGGATCAACTTGTAGGAAAACAGGCCGAACTGGATGGACAGATGTCTTTTTTCGGCCTTACAAACTATGTTACTATGTTACTATGTAGAAGATAATTGGATGAAAATGTCAGTAATTATTTTTCTGCTGACCACCCAGAGTGTACAGATGATCAGCTCATGCTAAATTCAGTCTAGGTTTATATGAATGTATTTATACAGAGAGTTTAAACAGATGGTTGTTAAGGCTATTGTGTGACTCTCTTGCTTAAAAATATAAGTTTGGAAATCTGCCAGGCAAAAAGATTTGCCATATACACTGCATGTATAAAAATAGTATCACAGCTTACAGGTGGTGTACATGGTAGATTGAAAGGTAGGTTTTCTAAAATTGTAGGTGCAGGTTACAATCACTGGAGCTATTGAATGCATTATCCATTATGAAGATAGGGCCAAAAGTTTTGAGACGAACACAAACTTTGGTTTTCATAAAGTTTGCTGCTTTAGTATTACAACTTTTACTCAGATGTTTCAATGGTAAAGTACAATCATAAGCATATTATAACTGTAATTTTTATTTATCATGTTTATACAAAGACTGAATATTTACAGTGTTGACTATGTGTATCAACTCCTGGGCCAAATCTTGACTGACAGCAAACCATTCGTGCCTAATCACTGCTTGAAATGTATCACAATTTTTGTGTTTTTGTTTGTCCACCCACCTTTTGAGGATCAACTGCAGGTTCTCAATAGGAATAAAATCTGGTGAATTTCATGGCTATGGACCTAAATGTTTGGTTTACCGAGCCACTTAGTTATCACTTTTTCCTTGTGATATGGTGCTCCATGGATGAGAGGCAACCCCTCACATGAATGATCTAAGAATGCTAGCATGACAAAGGACATTTTTTTCAATAACGTTTCAATCATTTTCCAGACATCCTAAACAGTCTGAAGGAGGCTTCATCAGAGAAAATAAGTTGACCCCAGTCAGCCTGATTCTGATCTTTTTCTTGGAAATGGCTTCTTTTGACACCAGGCCATCCACCAAAAGGCTTTGCCTCACTTTGCACACAGATGTATTCACACTTGCCTGCTGCCATCCCTGAGCAAGCTATACATTGGTGGTGATCTGATTCCATAGCTGTATCCTCTTTAGGAGATGGTCCTGGCATTTGCTGAGGATTCTTCGGTGCTGTGGTCTTCTTCACAGCAATTGAACCTCTCTTGCCTTTATGGGCAGTCTTACATACACTAATGTCCTTGCCTGTGAAGACGAAGCAATGATCTGAACTGCTGGTGTGTCATTGGAGGTAATCATGATTAACAAAAGAAGACAATGATTTCTAGCACTACCCATTTTTAAAGCAACTTCATATTTAGTCACCATGACAGATATCAGCTGCCTTATCCTCTTTAACAGTTTCTCCTGAGCTAAGGAGAAAATACGGTAAATTAAATTATGTTAGGAGGCCATTTTTGTGGCACGGTTGAAATGCAGTGGAAATGGGCTATTGTGATTATATTTATTTTCAAGGCTGATTTTTTTTTTTTTTTTTGCTCATCTCTAATATGTGTATTTATACATATCTCATTGTTCTTCATTGATCAATTTTCCCCTATAATTTTTTTTTACATTTTTAGTAGTAGTCTCAAACAGTTTATTCACTGCTTTTTAGTAATAAGATTTTACTCTGGTGGAAGCCTCAAACTGTTAAATTAGTACTTTTATTATAAGATTCTTGTTGTGATTAGCTGTCCATATCATGCTCTTCTGGAAAAAAGTAAAGGGAAGCTAAGTTCCTCTTACCAGGAACTCTTTCTGGGCAACTATCCTTTAGCAGGGGGCAAGCAAAGAAAATTTGCTTGGTTGGGGTAATATTTCTGCTTATGGAGGGTGCATAGTGTTCATGAGGAGTATTGTCAACACTCCTCTGGTTTTCTGGGAAAAATGAAAATTAGCACATCTTACATCTGTTAGCATCAGATAGGCTAGGAAAGCTAATTTGAATATGTTTCCCAGAAACCGAGAGGGACATTACTTGGCCTACAATACTTCACACATGTACTACTCATACTAGGTGCTCTCCATGATGGGAAAGAATACCCCCCATATATACACTACTCACAAAAAGTCAGGGATATTTGGCTTGTGGGTGAAATTTCAGGATGAGCCTAAAATACACTCTAACCTTTATAGGTGAACTTAATGTGATCTTCTCTAAACATTTGAATGCATATGTCCAACTGTTCAATACGTCAGTACTTTTTGCTTGACTTGCAGTTCTCTAACAAGAAACTTAATGGCAAAATTCATAACAGGTGTTTGATCCATGAATCGCTCAATACATTTCCTGGTTCAATTAGAATTGGTATTTAAACAGTCCTCTTCATTATGATGTTCACATTTTGACATCATGAGACCAAGATGACACCTAACAATTGATCAACATTACCTTGCGAGGCTGCAAGTTGGATGTTCTCAGATGTAAGTGGCCACTGAGCTTAGAGTGTCACAGAGTGTCATCAGCAGGTTGCAACAGATATACAAAAAAGACTGGAAAAGTCACAGAAAGGCATAGAAGTGAACTTCCTTTGGCAACATCCCACACTGATGCCCACTTCATTGTGAACAATGCCCTGCAGAACCGGTTGACGAATGCCATACAACACCAGGCATATTTAAGGGAGGTGAGAGACACTGAAGTGTCACATCAGCCTGGTCTGCATGCTAGATGAACGGCAAGGGTACCTAAACACACCACCAGACACAGGTATCATCGTCTTGCTTGGGACAGGGAGCATCTAAGCTGGACAAGGTACCAGTGGGCCTAAGTGCTGTTCACAAATGAAAGTCGATTCATGCTGAGCAGAAATGATGGTCACCAAAGATGTTGGAGACATCAAGGAGAGTGCTATGCATCAGCCGCTGTTGTCATCGGATGAGCCTTTGGTGGTGGTGTGTTACAGTGTGGGCAGGTGTGTCTAGTCAATACAGAACTGCCCTACACTTTGTGAATGGTACAGTGACAAACCCATAATACTTGAATAACATCATTAATCCAGTCATTGTGCCTATGCATGAACAACACAGGCTTAATTTCATCTTCATGGATGACAATGTGCCAGCTCATCAAGGTCACATCATTAATGAATGGCTGCTGGAGACTGGGGTACCTAAAATGGAGTGGTCTGCTCCTTCTTCAGACCTGAAGCCCGTTGAAAACCTATGGGATCAGCTGAGTCGCCATTTAGAGGCTAATAATTCTGTACCCCAGAACCTCAATGACCTGAGAGCCATCCTTCAAGAAGAGTGGGATGCCATGCCTCAGCGGACAATAAGTCGATTTTTGAACAGCATGAAACATCGTTGTCAAGCTGTAATTGAGGCTCAAGGCCACATGACAAATTATTGAGACATTTACATTTTGTGTGGGAGTATACCCACCACTGTTGTTGGCATTTGTTTCAATACATTGTTTGAGATGAGGAAATCACCATTGCATGCTTCTACCCTAATGTCCTACTTTCATGATATCACTGTAGGGTGAACTTTTCACGTTTTCCATAAATTTCACCTGAAAGCCAAAGAACCCTTTTTGTAAGTAGTGTATATTGCCCAGAAGCCCAGAGTGTAGTATACTTGTCTCTCTCTCTTTTTCTCTCTCGTCCCGGAAAAATTATAAGTCCTAGGACACCAGAGAGTGTTGTATACCAACTTCTAGTGCAATTGGTGCATATTTGATTTGGGTAGCATTGAAGTTTGCTCATCTCTATTCCTTCTGTAACATTTCTCCAAATATTTTGTCACGGGGAGCCGGCGGCACGCTTCCTCCGTGCGGCGCCACCGGACTCCCACTGCTGTGATGGAGCGAGGACGCGATGTGCGTCCTCGTCTCCATGACAACAGGGGCGGGGAGAACCCGGCGCACATTTAGTCTCTGCATGGCCAGCGTCCTCCCCACCCCCCTTAGACAACTAGCGGGCAGGGTTCTGAGCGCTGGCAGGGAGGTTGTGAATTATTTATGTTTTAGGTCACGTGATGCTGGCCACGTCACGTGACCTACCTAGATGTTTGGGCGTTGGCAGGGAAGCCAGCACTCAGCTGTTCCAGGATTAGAATTAGGTCACATGACGCTGCTTTGTCACGTGACCTACTTGGAGGCCTATTTAAACAGGCAGCTTGCTGGCCATAGGTTGCCTGTGATTGGTCTAACTACCTCAGTGTGTTTGCTACAGAGACTTTTGAATTTGACTTTGGCAGTTGTTATCTGACTATTCTCTTGCCTTACCCTTGTACTGCGTTCTCTCTTGGCTTGACCTCGGTGTGTTATTGGATTTGGCTTTTGGATCTCCCTTGGTTTTTCACGTACTCTCCTGGTTTAGACTTCGGCTCGGCGACTTTGATATTTCTTGTGGTTCTGTTTTGTTTATTATTCTCTCCTGTTTACTCCCCTTCCCTGTACGCTCCAACACGTACCTAGGTAGGTAGGGTCAGAGGTGGGGTTGAAGTCAGGGCTCACTTTCCCCCTATCGTGACATATTTATATTTCTTTCCCTATGATTACTAAGTGAATATATGTCAGCATGAAGTAGAAGAAGGCCTCAAGGATGAAGATACACAGGATGAGTTTGAAAAAACTTGTTTTAACTATGGTGTTACTTACCTGATGAAGGGGTTAATGCAAAAAAAAATATCTGCTTCCTGAACATATATTTTTTTTATCTCAATAATCTTATCAATTCTGGGTCTTCATTGCCTTCAAGAAATCCTCTCAGATACTGTATTCTTCCACTGCTGAGGACATGTTGCAACTCTCCCATCACCACATCGCATCCGCTTGAAGCTTGGCCCACTGTTCTTTCTCCTAGGGTGAGCTCTTTTGTTGAGAGTATATTGCTCTTTAGTCCTTTTCCTTTAGAGGATGACTGTATTCCACTGGGAAAACTGGGTGTGGAAGATGTCTCCTTTTTCCCAGTCATCTTCATTCTGAGCAGGTTCTTTACCTCTTGGTGGGAGGGGGGGGGATAAGGCATCCACATTCTCATGAGATTCTGTACTTGACAACTAAGTTGTAACTGGCAAGACGAGATGTCCATCTCTTGCCCATCTCTCCAGGTCTGACCCAGCTTGTCTATTTTCTGGTTCATTCACTGTTATTTATCGGTGCCTATTAGAGTTGAGCGAATCCTAAAAGATTCGGGGATTCGGTATTCGGCCCGAATTTTCCGCGGGATTCGTGGGTTCAAGCCGAATCACGAATCCCATTAAAGTCTATGGGAGACCCGAATATTTTTGCAGGGGCCAAAGGTTCTGCACAGTCAAGTTTGCCCCAACATGTGAAAACCTCAGAAAAAGATGGAAACACCTTGGAAATGAATAGGAAACACCAGGGGCAGCATGTAGGGATGCCTCTAAGGCTCCCTAATTGCACCATTTTTTCTAAATCTTGACCTCAAGGCAATTTTCAGGGACATGGTAATGGTGACCCACTTAAAAATGCTGCCTGACAACCTGGCGGTGAACCCCTGATTGTCTGTCTTTCAATAAGATTGCAGTGTAAAACATGGTGGTGAGCCTCAGTATGACTTTTTGGATGGAGATTGCATGTGGTCACGTACTCCCTGGAACCCCATAGTCACCCCTTCTCTGATGTGCTACCCCAGAACATTCTCTGCCCCAATTCGCAAGACCTTTTGCAGTCTCAGTGTGCTGACAGTGGGGATGAGGTCGGGGGGTGAGGTAGTTGTATGGGAAGCAAGTTACAGTGGGGATTCCTTGGGGGGACTTTCTCATGATGGGACAGATTCAACTTGGGTGGATCAGGCACAGGAACAGATCAAAATTTTTTTTTTGTGTGTTTATTTAACTTTTATTTAGCACAACTGGTTTACGCCAGTTATGCTTAATCTTTACATAACGGTCTGATTGGTGGCGGATGAACTTCTTCGTCCGCTTCTTGATGATCCTGGGCTTAATGGGGGCCGGAGAGCCGCCATGATACCGGTTCGGAGCGTCCGCCTTCTCCGCAGACAGCCCGAGGAAGAGAGCGGAACAGATTAATTTTAAGTGTGAGGCAACATCAGCACCACAACCGCTTGGGAGAGGCAGTGGGCATTGTGTTTAGAAAGGCTGATGGGCTTCCGTCAGCACTGTGTGTATAGAACCCCATGGCCTTTCATAAAAAATTTGGTTACAAAGCCGCATGACTCCTGAAAAATTGTTTTTAGAAAGCCGGATGACTTTCCTGAAAAATTGTTAGTAGGAAGCCAGATGACTTTCCTGAAAAATTGTTGCATATGCAACTCAGATGAAGAGGAGGAGGAGGAGGAGGAAAGCAAGCAATTTAGGAGGTAGCCTGAGGTGAGGATGAGAACTGGGGGGACATCCATGACCTGTTCATCTTGATGAACGTGAGGATGTCGGCGTTGTCGGTGGACAGGTGCGTCCGTTTGTCCGTAATGATACCCCCGGCAGCACTAAAAACCCTTTCAGACAGTACACTTGCAGCAGGGCTGGCAAGCATCGAAAGAGCGTACTGCGCAAGTTCTGGCCACCTGTCCAGCTTGGCCAGCCAGTAATTATATGGCGTGGAGTTATCGGTCAGGACGTTGGTCTGGTCCGTGACATACTCCCTCACCATCTTGTGGTACTGTTCCGCCCTGCCCTGCCTGCCCTGTGGCTGTGTCGTACTGTCTTGCTGGGGTTTAAGAAACTTGGCAAAAGCATGGAATAGTGTACCCCTGCCCTTGGCGCCTACACTGACTTTCCCCCTCCTCTCCTCTCCAACTTCAGCCACTGCAGTCTGCCCCCTGTTGCTCGACTGGTCTGGAAAGGCCTGTAGCAGTTTCTGAACCAGGGCCTTGTGGTAGAAGTGACTCGGGTGCTCCTTTCCTCCACAGGTATAAGTTGGGGCAAAGTTGTCCTTGTAGCGTGGGTCAAGGAGGGTGTACACCCAATAGTCATTGGTGGACAGTATCCTCTTGACCCGGGGATCACGACAAAGACAGCCAAGCATAAAGTCTGCCATGCGCCCTACTTTGCCAACACGCAAGCCTTCAGCCTCCTCACTTAGCGGACTCTCCATCTCCTCCTCCCCCCCTTCCTCCGACCCCAATTCATCCTCCTCAGCACATACCCGCTCAACAGGTAGCATGGAATCACCCCCTGATGCATGGTGCCCAAGAGTTTCTTCCTCCTCCTCAGCCTCCTCCTCCTCCTCAGTTTCGCGCTGCGAAACTGACAACAGGGTGCTCTCAATGTCACTGTCTTCCCCCACCTCCTGTGACACTGCTGAATCCTCAGATCTTAGGTTCCTCAAGGAGTTCTGGATGAGGCACAACAGAGGGATGGTGACACTGATGATGTGTGCATCACCACTGACCATCTCTGTTGCCTCCTCAAAGGGACCTAAGACCTGGCAGATGCCAGCCATCCACGTCCACTCCTCAGCATAGACATGAGGAAGCTGACTGGCCTGACTACCACCTCGGGGGATCAGCTGGCAGTCTACAACTGCCCTGCGTTGTTGGTACACCCTGGCTAGCATGTGTAACGTCGAATTCCAACTCATGGGAACGTCACACAGCAGCCGGTGAACAGGGAGTTGTAGCCATCCTGAGGGTCGCGGCATCGGTGGTGGACTTGCGAAAATGGGCGCATATGCGCCGCACCTTGGTGAGCAACTCACTCAACTGGGGGTAGGTCTTGAGGAACCGCTCGATCACCAAGTTGAGCACGTGGGCCATGCATGGCACGTGAGTCAGCCCACCAAGATGCAGAGCCGCCACCAGGTTACGCCCATTATCGCAGACCACCATTCCTGGCTGAAGGTTCAGCGGCGCCAGCCACACATTGGTCTGCCCCCTGATGCCCTGTAAGAGCTCTTCAGCCGTGTGCCTCTTATCCCCCAGGCTCAGCAGTTTCAGGACTGCCTGCTGCCGCTTCCCTACCACAGTGCTGAAACTGCTGGCCATCGAGGAAATGAGACTTGACGATTGGGGCATCACTGCCACTTTGGAGGAGGAGGAGGTGGAGGAGGAGGTGGAGGCATAATGTGCCGGAGACGCACAGAGGGAACTATGTCCCGCAATTCGTGGTGTCGGTAGCACATGTGCAGCCCCACGATCGGTCTCTGACCCAGCCTCCACCAGATTGACCTAATGTGCCGTGAGGGAGATGTAATGTCCCTGGCCACCGGTACTCGTCCACATATCTGTGGTCATGTGGACTTTACCACAAACCGCGTTTTTGAGAGCGTGGGCGATGTTCTCAGACACATGCCGGTGCAGGGCGGGGACGGCACATCGGGCAAAATAGTGTCGGCTGGGGACAGAGTAACGGGGGGCTGCCGCCTCCATAAGGTTGCGGAAGGATTCTGTCTCCACAAGCCTGTACGGCAACATTTCCAAACTAATCAGCTTGGCGATGTGCACATTTAGAGCTTGCGCATGGGGGTGGGTGGCTGCGTACTTGCGCTTGCGTTCAAATGTCTGCAGTAGAGACAGTTGAACGCCGCACTGGGACACATGAGTGCCCTTTCGGGACTGGAGGCTGCAACGTCCTGGCTTGGACGAGACACAGTTGCTGGACTAACTGTGTCAACGTCACCAGCTGACAGAAGTGCAAACCATTTGGTGGGGTGTTTTCTCTCCAAATGTTTGCGCAGGCTACTAGTGGTCAGGTTGTTGCGTTTTGAACCCCTGCTCATTGACGTGTGGCACAGCTTGCACACCGCCAAACGAGGATCGGCCTCATCATCCTTAAAGTACTCCCAAACTAAGGAGTGGCGCATAGTATGGGCTGGAGCGTGACCTCTAGGAGCACTTGGGGAAGTAGTGACTCGGCCCTGGCTTCTCCCTCGTCGCAGCTCTCTGGCTCTCTCAACAGCTTGTGGTGCTGATGTCGTCTCACAGTCTGAACCACTGCCTCCAGTTGCCTCATCCACCCAAGTAGGATCTGTCCCCTCATCATCCCCCAGGTCTTACTCAGACTCCACAGTGACGTCCCTGACAACTACCTCCGACAACAGTGTCTCGTCGTCATCTTCCACCAGCTCCTCAGATGCCACTGCTAACTCCCCACTCTCATAACCCGGAGACAGCAAAAGGTCCTGAGAATCAGGGCATAGCAGCTCGTCCACTGGCACATCAGGGAAGTGGTGGCTGAAGAGTTCCATGGATAAATTTTGTCCGTGGGACATACCCCTAGAGGGTTCTGGCTGGGGAGAAGGAGGGCGAGTT